>CM037782.1:71086983-71129720 GCA_021229015.1 Solen grandis
AACTGTGGTTGCCATGGCAACAAAAAGAAAAAAAAATGAAAACTTTAAAAATCATCTTCAAAACTACTGGCCAGATTTTAAAATAAATTGGTACAGATGGGTCAACCTATTTATCTCAGGTGAGCGATTTAGGGCCATCATGGGCCTCTTGTTTTAAGATCAAGTGCAACTGACATTTAATGATTTACCTTCTGTTGAACTACCGGATTAACAATGAATGGATATATCAAAAGTAAATAGGGATTTCACTTTTTTTCAGTAAAGTTTTAACAAGGAGAGGCTGGTTATATGTCTTTACATTACCTATGCACAGTACTGCATCGGCAATCTGGATATTGCAGGCACGCCATGCCGGTAGTGCACAATAATCACATTTCTTTCTTTACTTAGCATTTTAAATGCTTCACGAAATATGAAACTCTTGCCGGTCCCTGCCTGGCCAGTAAGAACAACATTGTGCCCTTCTGCTATGACTTTAAGGGCTTTATTTTGCAGCTCTGTTAGCATATTTACATTGGTATAGCAAAATAACCATCTGTCTCCTTAAAATGCTTGACAGATCGCGGGAAAACTTCACGCTTGACACACCTTTCCATTTCGTCAAATCAGATCACCTGTTTCAAAAGAGTCTGGTGAAGGTCGATCAAACCGGAAGTTGACAAGGGATAAGTCATGGAAAAGGACACTCGTAAAAAAAGTCATATTTCTTCAATATATAAAAGTTAATTAAATAGTACTTACCATTGATACTTGAATAAATACATCTTCTGTCCAGCCACGCTTTACTTTTTTACGTTCTACTGTGTTCTATTCGTGAAAATTACGCCGATACGGTGTCTGTCAATTTGCCTTGATTACCATTGTGTTTATATAGGTCACATGGGTTATATGCAACGGTTTTTAGGATCAAGTGCCAAGTGGCTGAGCACCAAGAAAGGGAGCTATACCAATACATTTTAACGACTTTGGTATGTCGCGACCGGGGATCGAACAAACGACCCCACCCCAACCGATGTCGGGGCGGATGCTCTAATCACATGCCCACCGTGACCTGTAAATATCAAATTACATGTTAATAGTATCAACTACAGGGGGATTTTTAATCATTAGACATATATAATAGAAGCGGAAAAAGTGAGCTTCCATCGGTATTCGAATCACATACCATTTCAGTATAAACAGGTTATTCTAAAAACTCAACTATCAAACCTGTCAGTGAAACTGCTTGCGGGGCCTCCGTGGCCGAGAGGGTAAAGTCGCTGACTTCAACACTCACTCAGCCCCTCACCGCGTGGGTTCGAATCCCGGCAGGGTCATTCGGAAGCCTTCCAGCTGGCTTGCGGTAGGCCGGAGGTTCTATCCTGATGCCTCTGTGCATTCGGGGTCTTCCTCCACCTGCAATTAGCTGGACGTCGCTATATGACTGAAATACTGTCGAAGCGACGGTAAACTCAAATAATCAAATCAAGTCAAGTCGAAACTGCTTGCCATAGGACGATTTGAAAAGAAGCGGAATGTCATTATTATCAAATGTCAAGAACCAGTGAGCGACATAAGCAGGCATGGTGTTGCTTGAATTTCATAAAGAATGATTTCCTTGTATTCAAGGAATATTGAAGGCAACGAAGCACTTTGCCATCAAGCAGAATGCGAATGTCACTACACACAATGCATTTGTCAAAACGCATTATTCGATATCTACAAGCACAGAAGGATAACACCAAACAAAATGACATTGTCATCAATCATAATGACATAGTCACCAAGATGTAATTTTTGCTTAAATACTATTCCCTAGGTTTCTTATTCCCCGTTAATGTCATTTAATTTAAGCACTTTACGTTATTATTATTTGATATGTCTCACTGTTCAATTCGCAGTGGTCCATACAGGATTTCGAATCGAAGGTTGCAGGTTCGAAACCCGTTTTGATGATGGATTTTACAAGACCTTTCCAAGCGCAAAGTACTGGTTCAAGCCAGGAAACGTCGAAATGGATTTGTATTAATTGTAAGAACTTGTTTCTCGCGTAAAAAAGAAGCTTAAATTAAGTACTCAAAATGGGCGTATACATTCGTCAAAACTTGTAAAATATGTAGCAATGCTTTGAGTGAGTGAAAATGTTAAATAATATATCTCACCGGAAGTGATACTGTAACGATTTGATATTCTCACGAGCGTGCTGCGCAACTGAAAAAAATATCACTTTTTGTTGGGATGTATTCCATATCCGCCTCCGCATCGGAAGCGGAAGGTCGTGGGTTCGATCCCCGGCAGCGACATACCAAAGTCGTAAAAGATAGTACTGTTATAGATCCCTTGCTTGGCGCTCAGCATATACGGGTAGTTGCAGGACAGGTTGGCCCGGTGTCAGGATAATGTGACTGGGTGTGGTATCATGCTACATGTCTCCGGCGTGATATTGCAATGTGGCAGCACTATATCTGTCTCAAGTAGACATCGTCTCCAAATGACTGAAATACTGTCGGTGGGACGTTAAACCCAACAAACAAACAAGCATTCCACATCCACTTAAAACAAACACATTTTCATTTTGATTTTATGCTATCTGCTGATGAAAAATGAAAAATTGTATGTATTCAATCATGTTAACATTCGGATGACTCCTTGTGAATGTTTGCCAATGAAGAAAACAAAGAGAGCAAGTAATTTAGGAATGAAACATATCCATACTGCCCTTTGTAAGTATAAAAATGTTCCAGGAGACCCACCGTGGCCGAGAGGGTAAAGTCACTGACTTTAACACTCACTCAGCCCCTCACCGCATGGGTTCGAATCCCGGTAGGGTCATTCGGATTTTCATGTGAGGTAGCCGTCCAGCTGGCTTGCGATAGGTCAGTGGTTCTACCCGGATGCCTCTGTGCATTCGGGGTCTTCCTCCACCTGTAATTAGCTGGACGTCGCTATATGACTGAAATACTGTCGAAGCGACGGTAAACTCAAATAGTCAAGTCAAGTCAAGCCAGGAGACCCATATCGCTGTGGAGATGACATGGATTTTATCTCACTGATAGAACACAGTATGCCATCAGTTATATTTTTTTGTGATAAGCAAAAGAAATGAGACAATACTGTTCTCTTAGCACTATCAGCGCTTTGATTTGTAATAACGAGCCACGGCACAGTTTCTATTTATAGATGCATCTCAGTGCATGACTCCCTACTGCTCAAGTCTTTAGTAACTTCGGACAGCAGATATACACCTGTATTAGCCATTCTATAGAGCAACAAATAACTCATCACTCATGTATCTGAGAAAGCTAAATGTTATACGGATATTTTTCGGCGTAGCTGTATAATTTCGATTTCAACTCGCATCTTAAACCAATCAAATGTACGCTAACAGCGGTAAATAATTCTAAGCTGAATAAAAGGACTCCTGTTATTGGTTAACGCATCGTTATGGACTATAAAATTACTGTAAATAAGGGGTGCAGCTTGTATATATCATTCAGCTTGGTGTTATTACTTTTCTTTTTGATGTAAACATGAAAGTGATTTCAGTAAGTTAAATATAATCCTTTTCCATCAATTGAGGAATGCTACTTTGTGAAAAATGATTTAAAACAACAAAAAAGAATCCACCGTGTTATGACATGAAACCCCTTAATTACTATGTATATTGAATTCTTCCAGCCTGCCGAGATGCTCTCATTGAAAATTAATTCGCCAAAACCAAAACAACTAATAACGCTTTTATATCATAATTGTCATATGCAATAATGATATGAACAAATATCAAAAACCTTTTACAGATATAATTTTTTGTATTACCGTCTATAAATAAGTATATTTCATAGAAAAAATACTGAACTATTTCTAGAGCGTACTAAATTTGTTGTGCGTCGGTCTTTCGCGCGCTTTTCCTGGGAATGTTCTAGAAGACTGGAAATCTCGTTTTTCTTTCATCCTACGCCGAATATCTTTTTTAAAGATATTTCTTGTTTGTAATTCAAGCTTTCTGTATGGACCATTGAAACCCCACTAAATAACCGAAACCTGCTCATCCTCCATCCAAAATTCAGGCATTTCTGAGCCACCTTTGCATTCGAAAGAAACTATACTCCTCCGCGTGGTAAAGTGTGTTACGCAACATCCTAGGGAAAATAGTTTTTCTGTGCGTTTATACTACATACAATTATTGTGTCCTGTAAATATTTTTTTTTACTCAAAATTGAGTTTTCACTACTTTGGCTGAATCTCAGCATATTTGTATTGTAGAATTATGTTCAATCGTTCGGTCATTCATACAAAATTGAGAGGTTATTCGGTTTTAAATGTAGAGAAACAGACCCCCAAAATGTAGGTACTATAGTTGTGAGTGACTACATTACACAAACTCTAAATAAAGTTTCATGTTTAACTTAAACGATGTGCTACTGATAATATTTTAGGATGTTAAGTGTTAATTGTTTTACTTGCAATACTTCAGTCACATTCCACGACAACATATCTCAGAAATACTAAAGAAGACACATTTGGCTGGAGAAAACTGTTCAACAGAATACGGAACAACAACTTTGACGGTTTGTCCCGGTGACGTCATCCCGGAAGAAGTCGCTCTTATCTTTCCTCCATGCCTTGACCACAAAACAGCTTCTGATGCCCAAACGTCAAATATCTATATATCTGGTAAATTTTCTCTTATGCTAAACCTTCTTAAACTTTGTTAAACATTTCACCATAAATATATTCATGTTTATTTTGCATTTTCATTGGAGACGTATGATTTTTTTCTTACATATCTGTCATGAAATCCCCAATTTAGCTTTGTTGCAATAAAAACTATTTTCATCTATTCATCTTTCTTAAAAATAAAGAACTTTTTCAATATAAGACTAAAAGCCGTGCCCATTGTAATCACTATATATTTATTGTAAATAACGATATATATTTTTTATAATGCTGCCCGTATGCATGATATTGAAACATACTGAAAACTGTTCATATTGCATGGCCTTAGAAACAAAAAACTTATTCCAGATAGGGATGATTGTACATCCTCTCTTCTTTCTTCTTCTCTTAACACATCATAGAAGGACAGGAAACTTACACGATAGGAGAGACCATTCACGTGCGGATTGTCTTGTACGATGGCTATGGACAAAGACGTACGGTTGGAGGCGACCACCTGCGGGCCCGTCTTTTCAGCCCAGACAAGCAGGCAGCCGTCAATGGATTGGTGGTCGATCATGAGAACGGTACTTACACGGCCATCTTTGAAGCTCTGTGGACCGGCAAAGCTGAAATTACTGTATCTCTTGTATATACAAGGGAGATAATTTCAGCCATTTACCGAGTCAGAAAGGAGGTAATTCGTAAATGATAGTTCAAACTCCACAGAAAACCCAATTCTACGTGAATTTCATTATACTACAATGTATTCCATAAAATTAATATCTATTGCTACAAACATTCTGTAATTTCATATAGTAAATTTGCCGAAAATCAAGGTTACGGCCAATAGATGAACGGCGTTTTACTTACCACATTAATATATTTCCATTGAGTATGTGACATTGGGTATTTTGTTGTATTCTATAGCTGATGGGAACAAGGGTGATTTCAGCGCAGTTCTCGAATTCCAATTATAAAGAACAAACACTGTGTCACACATTCAAGGAGAAACTCCAGCAATATCCTGAGGTGTGTAATCTCACGTATGAAAACTCGGGAATGCCGTGGTACTGTGGGAAGCCGACAAACCCAGTCCTTCTTTGTGAAGACTGGACACACGTTGGCATTGCTTCTCCATATCCCAAATTGCCGGTCAGCGATGCGGAGCAAATACTTTTCCAACGGTTAGGACATTGAACATTTTATACTAATTCAGTTGTTTCGTAATATGTTAATTAGTATAAGAGTGTTATTTAGCATAGCGCAGGCGCGCGCGCGCGCACACACACACACACACACACACACACACACACACAAGTTGCCGATTGGTAAGCATTTACTTGAAGGTCGTGTGTTCGATCAACGTCCTTGACAAAGCAGTCCATTACAAGTCGTGAAAATGGAACTAGTATATATCGCTTGTGCTCGCCGCTCAGCACATAACAAGAAAGAGTCAATGATGACATTTCCACAGATAATAGGAGACCGACATAAGCGTAGATACAATACGACAAAGAAGTCGCCTTTAAATTTGGGACAAACATTTGGATTTGGATTTTGGACATAGAAAATAGAAAGTGCTCTGTCGACAAAAAAAAAAAAAATAATGAAATGAAATAAAAAAAATAACACTGATGAATCTGAATTTCCAGAGCTTCTGATTGGCCACAACATTTAGCATGACTTCTAATGGTTGTTTCAGGACTAATCAATGTAACTGTTTGTGGTATAATGTCACTTGCCAACGGTCTGATATCGCTGTGTGGCAGCCAGGCACAATCTCATATAATGGCAGTTCGTTAAACCCAAGCAAGTATACACAAACACAGCTATGTTTAAGGTCAAAACATTGGATGCATGTATAAGTTATCGTTAATATATTAAATTCAACGGAATTTATAGCAACCAGCGCTAAGCGGGGCGCTGCGATATATTCATAGAATTTAAAGCAAACGCGATAACCTACTTACAGTTTTTCACGTACGCCATTCAGCATTGCCTTTGACCCGCATCTTGGAAACGTCTCCGGTTTGATTGATAGTACACGTGATGTATCGCGTCGTACATCTTATAAGGCTACATGCAAAACCATAACGTAATAAGTCGCCACCGCAACAAGCTCCGACCATAATGATCTTAGGACACGTAGGTACCATACACTCATATTTTCTCCATATCAAGACCTCGTGGATCATTTTATGCAGTATATTCAAGTTATTTTCAAAACTTTGATCAAAATACCAGCATGTCATTGGACAATTAAGTTGGACAAACCGTAATTAATGCTTTATTCTAGAGAGACCGGAAAAGTTAGTACTTTATATTGAAGTCCCATTAGTGTTACGCTTTTTCTAACGAAGAAATGCTTGTATTTCGTTCAAAAATTTAAAAAAAAATTGCATAAAATGATCCGTGATATCTTGATATGGAGAAAATATGGTGTCTATGCAGTCCAAAGAACATTATACGACAAACTGTAAAATATGTATTTTTAATCGCTTGCTATAAATTCCAAATATTTAGAATATAACATGCTTCACTGAGAATCAGGTAGTATTGGGTGTTGAAAAGTGAGGCTTACTTTTTTATTTATCACAGAGGACCGGTTGAAATTCAAAAGACGGCAAAAATAGTCATAACGAGTGGGAACCAGGGAGTGTTGAGTGATGACGTCATTGATCTCCCAGCGGTCTCGTGCTCTCAGTACAATCGAACGAGTCTCTGGTACAGACGAGAACCGACAGGATTCATGTACAAAAATGAATGGCACATTCGTCATTGTAAAGGTTACCTTTTGTTTATTTGATTCAATATCTCATGCCAGCCACTGACACTAAACCCCCATAATTGTCCGTGTGGTTTTAGTGCCAGTACCATGGTCCCCAGGCATAATTACACAGACACTAGAATGGCGCTTATTTCAATTCTGAAACAAGTAGTTCTATGAAAATCTATAACACTCGTGCAACACATGTGCTCAACGACAAGCTCACTCTTCTGTAATAACTTCAACCTGACTTTAAACCGAACATAGAAATTCTACGCTAATAGACGTTATCCTGAACTGTGGGTTTTCCCCATCTAATCCGATGGTAAAAACAAGCTTTTATCGTTATAGCTTCACGGTACACTACCGTTCACAATAGAATTAGTGCAACACCACGAGATTGAAACTGTAAAAGTTTGTTTGTACCCTAGGATTAGCTGGGGATTTCCTAAATATTCTTAATTCCGGTGTAAGTCTATTATACGGTTGCTTAGTCAGTTCCGACACATCACCGATTCCGAAGTATTCGGCTTGTATAGGCTCTAAATATGGTGTTCAAAACTGAAACATTCACCCTTTTTTCTCTCCTATATAATATATAATTGACTAACCAGCGATATATGTTCCGTAAATTTCTTTTGCAAGATAAGAAGTATAGCCATAATATTCAAATGGGTTGCCTTTATTTGCCGAATTTACGCAGGAGAAAATGGCGACCAAATTTTTCCTCACTTGCTTTTAATCGGTAAAGTGGGGTTGAAAATGATTAATGTTCCAGATGTTGTACTAAATGTCTAAACTATGTGTGCCCAGAATTTCATTTCTTTAAGCCAGGCTGTTTAACAGAAGTTAAACTAAATTATAATGGAGCATTTATCTAGTTCCGGAGGACTCATGAAACGAATTATGCCTATGAGGTATCATACGGTGAACAATTTATTTACGAAAACGTATTGAAAATAATTTGTATCTGTTACAAGTCCTCTCATTTCAGGGCGCGGGGGTGGGGTATTTCCGGAATGGAATCCATTTTAAGGCTGGATTTTCATCATCGACATTGTCCACCGTTAATGGGGATTTCATAGGTGGAATTTTCCTGAAATGGTGGTGGCCTTTTATATCACTGTTTTCAATATAATACTGAAACATGTCGAAAATATTAAGAATTCTGTAAATGTAGAACTCGGCTCATGTTGTCACTGACACGTGTATTTTTCCCACTGACACCGCTTTTACGAAGAAGAGCTTAACCTACTTTATCCACCGGAACCGGTGAAGCTGCGTTGAAAATAGTGAAATGTTGAGAATGTTAACAGATACAACACAATAATTAACGATGAAAGATTTTGATTTCATTTCAAACTTCCAATATATTTACGATAAATTATATGTCCATGAATCAGTACATATTCATTTTCTTTAATAGTTTTAAATCGATAATCTGAAAAGTGCGTCGTAGCTTGCTAACAAACTGTATAGTGTTCATTCTAATTCATCAAAATGTGCCACATGTTTTATACGTTTTTTGACCTAAACCGAATCCAACACATTCATTGCTCTTTGTTTGGCGCTCACTTGATATATAAAATATCACAAAATAATACATTTTTTACGCTGTGCCTGATATCTAAAGGTCAAATTTAGACGTTAGTTTGTCATCCTATCATATATACATCATTCGTTGAAAAACCTTTTCCTACTACAATTTGCAAACATAAGCACCGGCCCAGTGGGCCTACAAGTAACAAAACATGAATTTGAACATGTCATAATATGCACATGTAACATTTATCTTTATTTTGGCAACACCTCGTAATTGAAATAATTGCTTTATGTTTCAAAATGATAATTGTTATATTTCAGGGCTGACTTTGACAGACATCAAAACGTGCCTGGTGAACACCACATTGATGCTCTTTGGTGATTCAACAACAAGACAGTGGTTTGGAAATATACAATCAAGACTGGGCTGCCAAATGGTAACTGAATCATGGGCAAAATCAAAATGGCATAAACGGTCTGTATGTATTAACAATAAATTATCATTCAGAGTGGAATGGGGGCCCCACAGCCAGCCTTTCTTTATAGGATCGTCTTTTGATGACAACTCATATTCTACCAGGTCCATATCGAGAAGTTTGGATGAACTTGACCGTGAATCTCGAGTATTTGTATTGATACACATGTATATGCACGTGGCTGCCTTCCATCATAACGTTCTGGAAACGAAAATGAAGATAGTTCGTAACAGTGTAGAGAAATTATTAGCTCGAAACAAGTTTGTGAAGATATTGATTAAAGCCCCTCACACATTTAAAAATACTCCCGCTGGACCAATACGACTGGCAGATTATGTAGGGTATATATACCGCAACATCATGTTTCATGTTTTCAAAGGGCTGCACGATAGAATCGTGTATCTGGACAACAAAGACATAACGGTTGCTCTTGATATAACACCAAATCATCCCCCAGACAATGCAGTGACGGCAATGGTTGATGCAATGTTTTCATATGCATGTGAATAACATGTATTTTACATTATAGGCCTCTAACTAGATAATAACGTGGATTCGATCACCGGCCGCAACACACATGTACCAAAAAATGGTACTTGAATAACTCACAATTTTGGCACTCAGCGTATAAGGGTAGTTCCAGGACTGGTTGACTTGGTGTCAGGATAATGTGACTCGGTGTTGTATCATGCCACACGCCTACGGCCTGATACTGCAGTGTGGCAGCACTATATCTGTCTCAGATAGATATAGACTCCAAATGACTGAAAAACTTTCGTTGGGACATTAAACATTTCAAACAAACACACAAACATATACACACAATATACAATATAGTATTAAAATACATAATATGAGTAAGCCTTCTCGTTGACTGGTTTTCGCTATAAAATAATTAATTTTTGATAAGAATGAGAATTTTATTGTCTGACTGAGGACTTCCCTCCTCCCCTTTTTATTTTCGGTGATATGTTATGCATGTCGCCGGGCCGGAAATAAACTGATATATTGGGTTTACACGCAGTATTTAAATGAGATTTATGCCACGTGATGATTGAATTTAGATAACATGGGTGCTATTTTTAGCGGAATGTTGATAATAGTTCGGGAATAATATCTTTTTGTATATTTCAATCAGACAAGGCAAGTATAAATCATTAAGTAAAACTAAAATGTAGTCACAGCGTAAGTTAACTCCAAATAGCAAATGTGACAGATACAACAATCATACCTGTTCAAGTTACCCTATTCAAGTCAAGGTCAAGTAGTGTAGAGAATGTTTGGTTAAATTTGCTCCACAATTATTCTCAAAATTACGGTATTAATGAGTAGAAGAGCATAATGGATTTATGACCGAGGATGAATTAAATATTTTCTCTATTGGAAGCTGGAAAGATATGATGTGATGTACTTTGGAAAGAGGATTTATTAAAGGAAATTGTTTGAAACATTAGAGGAATATGTGATATATAAGTGCACTGTTTCATCACTTTCTACATTTGACACGGTCCCTGCATGCTTTCTGACTGAAAATCTATTGTGTGTGAATTATAACTGGTGCAATCCTGCCAGGCCAGGAATTAAAACAACAAACAAAGGACAGCCTGCTAGCAAGCTACCCAAGCGTGAGCTGTCAGAAAGCAGCAACACCAGTGCTGATGAACTGACTTTGATTCATGAACAGCTGAATGGACTGTGTGACAGTGTTGAGAAAACGAGGGGTGATGTCAAACTTATGATACAGTCTGCAATTGACAGTGCTTTACAAGAGTTGAAAAAAAATAATTCTGCAATTCTTGAAAAAGTTGAAGAGAAAACAAAACCTCTCTCGGAAAAGATAGAATGCCTTGAATTTGAAAATAAGCAGCTAAAGGACAAACTTTCAACGTATGTAAAAGAAACAAACAAGAAATTCACTGAAATCAACAACAGAATAGGACAAAACACAGATGATGCTAAACAAGCCAAAATAATAGCCAACCATGTTGAACAATATACCCGAAAAACCAATATTAAAATTATGGAGGTGAACGAGGAGGAGGGAGAAAATGAAACCAAGTTAATGAACAAAGTTCAAGCTCTCTTCCAAACTCAGGGTGTCACTTTAGACCAATCTGACATCATGGCTATCCATCGACTTCCCTCCAGTAAGTCTGTGAGACCAGTGATCATGAAGCTGCGCAACAACACCGCCAAAACAACCCTGATGAGGACACGAAGGAAGATGAAGGAGTCTGGGAACCGGATCGTTGATGAACATCACACAACTGAACCAGGGCCTGATTAACCGATTATTTTTACACTCGGAAATAGACACTGCATTGTTCTTTAATGGATCTGTGTTCGCGAGTACGACTGATGGGAAACGCGTGAAATTTGACATTTTTGATGACATTAGCGCTGCCATAAGAGAGAAGACCCATCAGCAGGGGAGGTACCGCCAGGGGGGATCCTACCAGGCCAGGCATGTGAGGGATTAGACACCTAGAATCATGTAAGTCATGGATACTTGTATTCATGTCAGATCAGCAACCAACTGTTACCTGTATATTATACCTGATTATATATTTAACTACTGATTTGCATTACTTTTTTTTTTATTTCAATTGTGCCTGTTTCATAAATATATCTCTCTCTCACACACACACACTTATTTTCTTCTTCAATTTTTTTCATCAATATGGAATTTTAACCCTTTTTAATTGTGACTTTTTTTCCCTAATATATTATTATCACACATTTCATTGCAAGTGTTAAGACACTGTTTTCCTTCCCATTTATTAGCACACCCTTGATATTTGATTAGCTATATTGATACTGGTTACTGTAAACCTTAGATACACACATTAATAAGTTATTAAATTTAACTTCATGTTACTTTTACCATATTATAAATTTAACTTCATGTTACTTTTACCATAAACATATTGAGACACAGCTTGATATTTGATTAGCTATATTGAACTGGTTACTGTAAACTTAGATACACACATTAATTAGTTATTAAAATTTAACCTTCCATGTTACTTTTACATAAACTATTGAGACACCCTTGATATTTGATTAGCTATATTGATACTGGTTACTGTAAACCTTAGATACACACATTAATTAGTTATTAAAATTTAACCTTCATGTTACTTTTACCATAAACATATTGAGACACACCCTTGATATTTGATTAGCTATATTGATACTGGTTACTGTAAACCTTAGATACACACATTAATTAGTTATTAAAATTTAACCTTCATGTTACTTTTACCATAAACATATTGACCCTTTTTTTTATATTGATACTGGTTACTTTTAAATTAAAAAATTTTTATTCATTAGTATATTATTATTCCATGTACATTTTACATGATTATTTCCATATTTTGGTCTTGTAGAATTATGCACTGTTTACATAAATTCTTTTTGTCATTTGTGAAGAAGAACTTGTTTGTACTTTATCAGTATATTCCGTTATTATCTACTGATTAAAACTATTATTCCTCTTGTATGTCAAAACTTAGGAGTCATACCAGTAATTTCTGTATGAAATTAAGATCTATTATGTATTTCATATTGATGTTCTATATACGTTATTTTGGAGAATAATTATTGTATTTATTTCTTCTATATGTTCAATTCACTTTCTTTTCTTCTACCAGTTTTGTTGTTTCACATATTTGTATTTGACATGTTGCAAAATATTTCTTTTTTTTTTTGTTGCTGTTTCATCATGAACATAAATGAATCTGTTATCAAGAATGATTATTTAGATTTTTCTTGCATGTGCATACTCCATTTACAATATAAGATACCTTTTCTACATGAAAATGAATAGTCTTATAATTTTCTCATTTAATTGCAGGGGCTTAAGGGATAGTAAGAAGAGAAAAGATGTTTTTAAACTATTTAAGGAGAAAAAGGCTGATATATACTGTTTACAGGAAACTCATTTTACTAAAGAAATAGAAAAAGACATATATATTAACTGGGGTGGACAATACTTTTTTAACCATGGTAAATCAAATGCTATAGGAGTAGAAAAAAGCCACCAAGACAGATCATATATATTCGGATGATAATGGAAGTTGAATTAGCTTAAACCTTGATTTTGATGATATGACATTTAATATAATTAAAATATATGCACCCAACTCTGATAATCCTGGTTTCTTTGAGAAAATATTTCATATGATCCATACATAGTATGCGGTGATTTTAATTTAGTTTTAGACCCCGAGTTAGATCACTATAACTATAAAAATATGAATAGTTTTATTGATACCAGATGTCTGATTGATTCCTATAGAGAAATGAATCAAAATTGTAAAAAATATACATGGAGACGCATAAATCCATTACAAACAAGCCAGTTTAGATTTTTTCTTACATACTGATGCTTTATTACAATGTATAAGAAATGCAGATATAGAGTATAGTTATATTTCTGATCATTCCATTATTCCTATAGATTTATGTCTAAATAAATTAAACATGGGAAAGGACTATGGAAATTTAATAATTCCTTATTGTATGATATAGACTTCATAAATTGTATAAATGAATTAATTCATAAGAATAAAATGCAATTTTGTGTACCTATATATAATTTGGACAACATTCATGAAATAGATGACAACTTGATACAATTTATTATAGATGATGATCTTTTTTTGGAAACCTTGCTTATGGAAATAAGAGGTAAAACTATATCATATGCTAGCTTTAAGAAGAAACAGAATCTAAGTAAAGAAGAAGAATGAATAGATAAAATTCTTCAACAGGAAAACAGTTTAACAGAAAATAACAAGGAAAAGCTATTACACTAACAAAATGAATTACAAGCTTTGAGAGATAAAAAAAAATTAAAGGTTCAATAATAAGAAGTAGAGCTCAATGGATTGAAAATGGTGAAAAAGTACAAAATATTTTTTAAATTTAGAAAAATCAAATTGCACAAACAAAAATATACCATTTTTAGAAAATGATGATGGAACACATATACATGATCAAAAACTTATTTTAGATGAAACTTGCAATTATTATAAAAAGCTATATGAAAATGAGAAAGCCAATGAAACTTATGATATAGACACTTTTTTAAATGATAGCACTGTCAGAAAATTATCTTTACATGACTCAAATAATTTAGAAGGACAGTTGACATATGAGGAGATATCTTATACTCTGAAAAACATGAAAAATGATAAAAGCCCTGGCTGTGATGGTTTTACATCAAACTTCTTCAAAGTGTTTTGGAATAAGCTTGGTCAATTTGTTGTTAGGGCAATCAATTCTGCTTTTCAAAAAGGGACTTTTTCTCATAGCTTGAAACTAGGAACCATCATTTGCATTCCAAAAGAGAAAAAACCAAAACAATTTTTAAAAAATTGGAGGCCTATTACTCTCTTAAATGTTATTTACAAGCTAGCATCAGGAAGTATAGCTAATAGATTAAAAACTGTTTTAGATAAATTAATCTCAAAAGAACAAACTGGTTTTGTTCAAGGTAGGCAAATAAGTGAAAATACCAGACTGTTATATGATATTATGAAAGTGACAGAAGACAAAAAAATACCAGGTTTATTAATGCTCATATGTTTTGAAAAGGCTTTTGATACATTATTTTTTAACTTCATTGAAAAAACATTGTCTTTCTTCAATTTTAGTAATGAGTTTATAAAATGGATCAGGCTTTTCTGCATAATACTAACACATGTATTCAACTTAATGGATTTTTATCCATTTTTTTTACAGTGGGATGTGGCCGTAGACAAGGGGATCCTATTTCTCCTTATATCTTCATTTTATGCACAGAGATTTAACATTAAAGATAAAACAATCAAAAAACATAAAAGGCATTATTATAGATGGAGAAGAATATAAAATATCTCAATTTGCTGATGATACTTCCCTTTTTATGGATGGATCTGAACAATCGTTAAAATATGCATTAAATGTTTAAACTGATTTTTCCCGTTTTTCAGGACTAAAAATCGTTAAAATATGCATTAAATTACATGGGGGAAACACATTTAGAGTCCTGAATAAATTTTGATGTAAACTTGATAAATTTAGAAATAATCTAACGAGAAATTAATTAAAAATTCAATAGTATACTGGAAGAGACGTAAACTTACACCATAGCAGATTACTGTTGTAAAATCTTTGTTATTGCCATTATTTACTAATTGTTTCATTAATCTGCCAACTCCAGATAAATGATAAAAACATAAGTGATCTTATGTATAATTTTGTATGGGATGGAAAGTCAAGAATAAAACATGATGTATTTGTTAAAAACTATGAAGAAGGTGGACTTAGAATGGTCGATATAGATAGCTATATTCATAGATTAATAATCAAATGGTTAAAACAATATATTGTGCATTCCAGTGGTTAATGTTTTAAACTAATTAACACACAATTGGATCTACACAAAATCTTTAACTTGGGGGTATTATATTGCGAACTTGCTATGAAAAAAAATTAAAAATGCTTTCTGGAATGACGTATTGAAGGCTTATACTATATTTATTAAAAAGTATTATATTAAGAACACAGAAGATCTCTTGAATATGCCATGGTTTATAATGATCTATTTTGTGCTTATAAAAACAACATTTTATTCATAAAATCATTATATGACATATGTGTGATATTTGTTAAAGATATAGTAGATATTAATGGCAATTTTTTAAATAGGGAGGTACTAGAAAATATATATAGAATAAAAATTGAATTTTTACAATATCATTCTCTTACTACTGGAATAAAACATTTTATTAATAAAAGTAATATTCCTATTAAACAAGAGTATCTATATTATCCATGTATTAACTGTTACATTAAATTTATTGTTATGAATGATGAGTCAATATATGAGATTTTGATTAAAAATGAAACTGTACCTATTTCTCGTCTAAAATGGAATCTTATTTTTACTGATGTTGACTTAAATTGGAATGAAATTAATAGCTATGTATTTAGATGTACAAAAGATACATATATACAATGGTTTCAAACTAGAATTATACATAAAATTTTATCAACTAATTCATTGTTATATTAAATGAAAATTGTGTCCAGTAATTCATGTACCTTTTGTCATGATCATGAGGAAACACTTATGCACATATTTTGTGAATTTGTTTTATTAAACCTTTGTTAGATTACATAAATGATATTTTCAAAAGTAACAAATTAGAAAAGAAGATTAACAATAAATTAATTATTTTAGGCTCAGAAGTTAGTATAAATGAATATGATATTTTGTTTTTAGAATTTAAAAGATACATATATTTATGCAAAAGGAAAAAAATCGTCCCCACCAACATAGGACTGAAATTAAGTTTTAAATTTGCATATAGCATTTATAAGGAGGTATTATCTGACAATTCAAAGCCCAAAAATTGGTCAATTATACAAATATTTATTAATTTATAATTGCTATGTACCTGTATGTTGTGTTTATTTTCCTAACAAATTCTAATAAGTATGAAGTGGTTATTTGTTTATATTACAACATGTCAAAACTATACAATACAAAAAAAATCAAACTTTTTTTAAATTAAAAGTGATAATATATATGTATATATTACTGTCATTATCATCTAAATATTTATGTATTTTTGAAATGTAAGGTGGCTGCAGGATGGTTTACCGACCTGCTGACACCTATGACGGGGATAATAAAAGTTTGAAAAAAAAAAAAAAGTTACCCTATTCCACCCATAATTTTGCATAACCGTTACGACTAGAAATAATCATTATGAAATATTTTACCTCGTGATACAAAAGTCGAAGTAGGCAGCAAATTGTGATATATATGAAATGCTCTTTTATCACATTCTTTTAAGTCAAAGTAAACATCTTTTTTTAATTGAAATTTATTTTGTTATATATTAATTTTCTTTATTGCATATATGTTTCCATCACAGACAGCAATTTTATTTTAACAGTTACGTAACGGTTGTAGGCCCATTGTCTAACTAAAAAAGTTGCATGTAAATCAAATGTGCCATTGCTGCTATTGTTCTGTTTTGTACTATTTCATTGTTACGTCCTGAAGACAGATAAATAGACTTTTGATTTTATTATACGATTCATGTGAACGTTATTTATTTAACAAACATTATTTATTGTTAAAAGTATACAGTGATTTAAATGATCATTATTTAATTAATTTTTTTCCTTCGATTCTTTTTTGTATCTGTTTATATTCTCATGTATACATGTTTGTATTTATTCATGTACAGGTATATTTGTCTTTCTTCTTAATAATAACTAATTGATATTTTTATTTAGTGTATTTCTATGTCACACAACAACAAGGAATATAACAGTTATTGACATCGCTAACTTCGGGGTATTTCAACCATTTCTAAACCACCGGAAATTATTGTAGTACACCGTCTGCGTGTGATATTCGTGTAATTATTTCTATCTCACTATAATATACATTGAAGATAAAGCGTCCAAGCATTTTATTTTATGGAGGAAATATGTGTCTGATCCATACAAGTTTGAGAATAACGGTCACTTGATTCTCAACCAAGATGACTCTTCTGTATCTTCAAACTATTACATAGATATGACTTTTACGGTATTCCATCTATCATTTAACTGTGATCATAGTCAATAAAGTGATCAAGAGATGATTATAGTAAATGCAAGCCTTTATAGACCTTAAGCAAAAGAGCCTATAACTCCAATGTCAGTGGATGCTTGCATCTGCAATGAGGTCTTTTTTAAGCATTTGAAGGACCATGATTATGATTTAATGATGAATGGATTACAAAAGCTGGAGTTTGCTATAAATGAAGAGTCGTTGTTTAGCAATAAGACTTTACTGTATTAAGAAGTATTTCATGCCATGTAAGAGATAGTGTGGTTTGTATAGGATATATTATCCTTAGTATTGATTTCGATTTCTGTCGTTCTGTTTAAGCTGGAGTCAGTCGCATCCAACAACATCTTTTGATAGATTAGACCCTTAATTTCAAACCATTTTTTTCTGTTATTTTTGTAAGCGTTAAGTTGTCACAAACAGTCATATAACTTTTCCTCTCTTATAACCGAGGGCTACATGTATTACATTGTTTTCTTTGATTTGTGCATCGACTAGTCTGGTTTCAGAGTTAAATTAATCAGTGTGATACTTTACCTTTACCATGCTTTCTGAATTGGACTAGTCCTTTCTTCATAATGGACAGTGCCATAGTTGTTTAGTGGGGTCCTTGTTGAAAATGTATTAACTAAATAGCGAGCAGTGCAGACACAATTATATTGTTTTTTATACTTTTTCTATATTTTATACCCCTCCCCCCCCCCCCCCCCCCCCCCATCATGTCTCTCTCTCTCTCTCTATCTCCTCCCCCCCCCCCCCCCTCCAAATTCACACACATTCAGCCACACAAACATCTCTGATATAATTATTATATTAGAATTAGATAAAAAAAAATGATGGCTAAGCGATAAAAGAAGACTTCGTCCGAGATCAACGCCTGATCGAATGGGTTGCAAAAGGGAGTTCAATATTATATGTGGAGTGTCGGCTTCTGCCGAAGACATGCACTGCCTATACATCCCTTTTTGTGTTTAAAATTAAAAAAAAAAGATAAGAAAATACGTATTTCATAAATCAGCAATATAAAACATCAGAGTAAAGTAGTATCGGAGTCATTTTCATAGGGTTTTTGTGTGTGTGTTTGTTTTTTTTTTCCAGTAAAAAATCTGTTATCAAAAGTCATTTCAAATTTAACTAATAGTATAAACATGTGTAAGTCTAACTTTATTAATTTTGATAAACAAAACGCACCTTGATTAACTAACCTAATATTTGTGGCAAAAACAAAACTCGACGTTTAAATGATTAAAATCCAATAAAATGTATCATGCATGGTCGAATAACCCACGGTTGATCATGTTACTCTCTATACATCGACCGTGGGTTTTTTCACTACCATTTTGTTGTTTAGACTGCATAATATCCCAAAACCACTGATGTTCTAACCTCCCACGGAGAGTATCCAAAATGTTAACGTCATTTTGATTGCCTTAAATAGTGTCGTGCTTTACGCGTAAAAAGGTTTACTTGCTAGTTGAAATTCCCATGATTGATGAATGGAGATTAACAGAACGAATCATGATTAAACAATGCACCCTAGGCAGATTCAGAGATATATCTTGCAGGGTCATGGGGTTTTAAGGACTCTGGGGTGGACGTTAAAGGTTTCGAAATTCACCACTGACAAAATTTACACTACAACAAGATAAATGAAGAAAAATAATACTATATATGCCATGTGCAGTCCATTATGAACTTAAATTCAAAAGATATGCACCGGTCCCAGTGGTCGACTGGTACATGTATGATCGTCCATCTCGTGAACGGAGTGTCGAGGGTACGATCTCAGGTCGCGGCATACCAAAGTATTTAAATGGTACCGGTATATCTGCTTTGTTTGGCGCTCAGCTTGTAATGGTGATTTTAAAACAGGCTGACTCGTTTACCATAGTGTGTGTGTGGGGGGGGGGGGGGGGCAACACTGCATATAGGTACTAAGGTAATTGAAAGAAAGTCTACAGCAACTTGATGAAATGGTTAGTTTTACCGAAATTAATACATTTCTTAGAATCTGATATATATCCACCCATAACGAGCTTCGCCGTCAACCAAACCCAGAATTATTCCAAAAGAGTGTCATTTATACTTTATATCGCTCGTAATACATGGCACTTAGTATACATGGCACATTGAGTATCGTCAAAAATGTATCTTTACTTCCTTTGAAAGAGTTTAATTTCAGCTCAAATAATTGCATGTCTGATCAGTGATTATCCGTCATTGTTTACTTATTATGTAGATGTAACTTCTTAGTTTTCATTCCAATCAACGATATTTTTAGTGTATGGCCGCTTAAAAGTCGTTGTAAGACACCGTTCTTTTAAAATATGTTGATTGATTGGATTCAAAACTAAGAAGAAGTTACATAATTAATTAATACATTTTTAATTGTACTGAAACGAAAAGTAAACACAGGTTTACAAAATGTGTATAATTCGTAGAGCTTTGAAAGACCTCCCAGATGATATTAAGTTTTAAATGATCGGGGTTGGATCAGTTGAGTTTTGGCAGAAAAACGAATATAGTATTTCCCCAAGTGCATTTAACTGCTTATATCTATAGAAACATTGATTTTTGTAAATTAGGGAATGAATATAATTTGAAGAACGATCCTTTGACATTCGAATAGAGTTTAAATGTTAAAGATTGGCCTAGGATTCATAAAGTTATAGGGCGAAAACAAAACGACATGAACATATCTATGCCGATTTTTGCAGTTTTCTAGAGATATAAATATCCATATCTTAAAAGTGATTAAAGATACATCCATAAAACATGTGAAATTAAGGGAAATTGAAGACCTTTCTTACGGTACCTAGGTTTTTGAAATTGGACATCATATAATGAAGTTTCTAACATTTTACTTGCCTCATGTATCCACCTATCTGTAACGACTTTTGAGATATAGACAGTTAATCCTCAAGAAACCTGCAAAAATTGGCAAAAAATATTCAATAGATACTACCTAACCATAACTTTTAAGTTAATGTTTCGATTATTAAAGTCTTCATACCATTTAAACGGCATTGCATCAAGCTATTAATAATGTATTTTAAGTTATTTTCAAAAACTAAGTTTCTTAGAAAAACAAGAAATTTAATAACTGGAACACCCTACATAAGTGTAAGTAAGAACGGTTTAAACTGGTTCTTATTTCTTGTAACTTCATTATATGATGTCCAATTTTGAAAAGCTGGATACAGTTAGAAAGGTCTTCGAATTCCCAACATTTCACACGTTTTAAATAAAAAGTTATCTTTAACAATTTTTTTAGATATGAACGGTTAAACCTCGAGAAAATGGCAAAAAATCTGCAAAATTATGTTCATGTTTTATTTTATCCCTATAATTACATGAATCATTACAAAATTCAATATCTGTTAAGATATAAGCAGTAAAACCGTCATTTTTTTCCTGCAATAACTCAACGGATTCAAACCCGATCTTCAAAAACTGAATATCATCTGAAAGATCGTTCAAAGCACTACAAATTTTACCCATAGTAAAATATCATTTTTGAGATATTTCAGGCCGAAGAAAAAAACGATGATTGACATGTGACCTTGACTTTTTTGGTTTTCCGGAAACGGCAGTTGTTTTTTTACAGTAAGATGCTATGTTGCACCTTCAGTGAACATTTATGGAAATCGGTCAAAAACTGGGGTGCGCAGTGCTGAAAAACCATGTTTTTTTTAATAAAGAGTTTGTTTACAAGTCATGACGCCATGTGACGAAAGTCTTCGTAGATCTAAAAAATTCGATAGGACACATGTTCTGGCCAAATATCAAACTTCTAGCTTATCTGTAAGCTTCGTAATACTTTAATACATTTCCAGGTCCAAAGTTTGTTTAACCCTAGAACCTTTTCGAATCTTGCAAAACGTATATTGAGGTGCACATCTAGAATGTAATATATACATTTTGTAAATATATCATGCTATTCCGCCCAGAAATGACGGCTGTAGAGCGCGTATAAACATTGGTAGCTTTTCTCAACCCTGACGTGACGTGACGTCACATGAAAACAAAATTTTCAACAATCAAAAGCGCCTAAGTCACTTTGCTTACTGTTAAAATTTCATGCTGCTTGCTCATCGGCAACCTATTTTAATTTAATCCTCATAAGGAAAAAGAAATGAGAATAATAATAAGAAACTAGATTTTCTTTGCACGGAAAACGATAGGACTTTCTGCAACTTGTTTAAACTTGATCAAACTGAAAATAATTTATACAGAACACGAAGAAGACATTAGGAATCTAGAGCGTAACCTTTGCATACTGTTAAAAGTTTTAGGAAAATCCATCCATTTATAATGTCTGCAGAGCGCATACAATCTTTTTGACCTAACGTCAATTCTGACTTTATATGAATATGAATATCACAGCATTTAAAAATTCAGCATCTAAAATATATGCCATGATTTTTCATCATTCTTGACCATTGGCATCACATTGAATTTATTGCACTAGAAATGAAAACATAAGAACGCCATGATGTCAAATAATGTCGGGCTTATGAATATATAAAGGAAACCTTCAGGAAACTACAACATGTGCAAATTTCAGCACAACTAAAATATAACTTACACCTCATGTGAAAATTACAAGAAAATCCATTCACAAATAAATTCTGCAGAGCGCGTACAAACATTTTACGTGACGTCTGATCTGGCGTCAAACGACGTCATATGAACATGATAATCATAACATTCGAAAAGACATGGTCTGAAATATTTGCCTTACAATTTTCATTGTTCTGAGCAATTGGCAATTACATTTTCTGAAAATGCTTAAAATTAAGTAAAATTGAAAGTAGGGTATTTTCCGAAAATGCTTTAACTTACAGTGTAGCAATATCACGTGATGTCACTAAAGGCATCAACACTAAGACAAAACTGTCAACATTTGGCTCCGCTTGAGCATATAACAATTACCCGTAAGTATTTCGTTTCTTCATCGATTTCGATGGGACAAGTTTCAGTCCTAGGTAAAACAAAATATAAGCTTTCCGCGGAATAGCTTGAAACTAGTTTGCTCGCATACCAAAATATCCTATTAAGGTTTCACGATGTGCTTGAAAAAACGGTTTTTGTGGTTTTTGGGATATAAACTATTAGGCGCACTTGGGGTTAAATTTTTTATGATTTTTTTGACATAGCTCAACAGATTCAACCCCGATCTTAGGAACTTTTATATCATAAAGAAGCTCTTTCAAAGCATTATAAATAATATACATTCTGTCTCGATAAAATATTTACTGGTTTTGAGATATTACAGGTCAAAGAAAAAACAATAATTCAAATACAACCTTGACCTTTGCAATTTTACGGAAACGTAAGTGGCATGCTCCATAGGAACTTATGCTGCACCTTCAGTTAAAATCTCATGCAAATCAAACTAAACATAAAGCCTACAGGCCTTACAAAACGTTAAATTTTAACAAGCAAGACTTTTTGACCTTGAGACGTAATGATTTTTCTAAAATGTAAGAAAACTAAGAACTTTTCTAAATCATCTGGAAGCGACGTTATACGTATTTGAAATTTGACGTCAATGGTTCGAATCTCGGAAACGCCAAAGAACCTTTGCCATTCGAATTTGGAAACGCGGTCACAGGGATGCATAATTAGAACGTAACATATACATTATTTTTATGAAAATCCGTTTAGAAACAATGGATATAGATCGCGTAAACTTATATATGACGTCATAGGCATAAGAAAATTATTGAAATGAAAATTTCTTTATCTGGAATATATGCCATTAAATTATCATGGTCCTGGGACCTAAAACATATAGAAATATATGCGTAGAATTAAGGAATTCGTTTTGACCTTATTGACGTCATATGATGTCAAATGACGTTCCTCTTCACAGAATGTAAAATTCACGTAGTGACTTACATTCACATCAAATATTTCCATTCTAACTCATCTCAGAGAGATTTTATACTTATTGAAATTTGACGTCATTGGTTCGAATCTTGGATTCATCGTAGACTCTTTGCCTTTTCATATTTAGAAAAACGGACACCGGGATGCACAACTAGAACGTAACATATACATTCTGTGATTTTTTTAAAATAAAAATCTGTCCAGAAATAATGACCATAGAACGCGTACAAACATTTGTAGGCAACATTAAGTGTGACGTCATAGGCAAATGAAAATCATTAAAATTGAAATTTCAGTATCTGAAGTATATGCCATTAAATATTCAACATATATAAATTAAGGCGTAGAAAAGAAGAACCAGATTTCGTTTGTCCCGAACAAACGATAAGGCTTGATGCTCTTATGACAATTGTGTAATTGTGGCCTTGAGCTTTGACTTTATGACCTCAAAATCATAAGGGTCATCTACAGGCCATTGGCAATGTCCCTACCAAGATTCACAAACCTAGGCTTATTTCTGCTCAAATATTGTGCGGACAATAAATAAAACATCTTGTTCTTAATATCCTGACCATTCGCACGATGCTGTTACCGCTTATGGTGAGCATGACGAGGACGATGTACTTACGTTAACCTACTAATGATTCGATTTAAAATCACTGATCCCGTCTTCGGGGCCTCCTTGGCCGAGAGGGATGAAGTCACTGACTTTAATACTCACTCAGTCCCTCACTGCCTGGGTTCGAATCCCGGCAGGGTCATTCGTATTTGCATGTTTGGAAGCCTCCCAGCTGGTTTGCGGTTGGACGGTGGTGTACCCGAATGCCTCCGTGCATTCGGGGTCTTCTTCCAATTGTAATTAGCTGGACGTCGCTATATGACTGAAATACTCCTCAAACGTAGCGATGCATGCCTCAGAATGACGAAATGTTCATTAAAATATGACTTTCTCATCAGCAATATAAAAGGTGTCGCTTTGACAAAGGTACACAACAGCCCATTAAACATGTGCCTGTGGTTTTCCCGATGTAAAGCATGCTGCTTATGATCAGATATCAAGCTGATATTGGCTTTTTATATTGTACTTCCTTTTAATTATGTCTCTTCCCATATTTATATGGGGGCTGGTGAATATATTTAGTGTCTGTCTGCCTGTTTGCCTGTCAAAATTTTTTATCCGGAGCATAACTCAAAAAGTATCAAAGCAGAAAACGCGCATTTATCAAAGTCTAAATTTAAATTTATGCAAAGGTATAAGACTCGCACAAGACAAAAATACACAATTTCATATTTTTTCAGATTGATAAAAATCATTGTCACACTCAGGAGGTCGTGGTTTCGATCCCAAGTCCGATATACTGAAGTCGCAAAATATGATACCAGTGTAGCTCCCTTGCTTGGCGCTAAGCATATTTATTTGTCTTTCCAGGTCTGATTGCCCCGGTGTCATGATAATGTTACTTGATGTGGCATCATGCTAAATGTCTAGGGCGTGATATTGCAGTGTGGTAATACACTTCAATATCACCAAAATTATCAGCACTTTGATATGTAATGTCGGTATTATTTCGTACAAGGCATAGATAATAACCACACTATTTAGTTATTTCATGTATATAAATATTATTTTTTTCCCAGACTGATAAAATCATCGTGGATTGAACGGTTCATGTATGTGTTTTGAACGTTTCGAAAATAGAAAATGTCTAGGGTGGTTTGGCATGTCTTAAGGTTTGAATTACAGCAATTGATTATTCTTGTTTTTATATGAGCATTTTATGAAGCATTTTATGAACATTGCTCAGAAGAATTCACAGCCGTAAAATGGAGAATCAAAGAATATACTCATAATTATAACGACGGCTTTCTACATAATAATCCCGGTTTTTCTTATACAGTTACAAGCACCAACCGTGCAAATGTTCATTGACCATGAAACTATAATAACGCTTCTCACAGCAAGATCTACTTATTATCTCCACAAACTGCATATCAGTCCCGATAATCCATATAAAATTACTCTCATGATCTTGGGCAGCATACATTTTTGTGTTTCTGCGATGAAAGAAAATAGACATGTTATTAATTAGATGTTTAGGCCAGAAATCACACTGCATATACCGAAGTGCGGCGTTAAATATATCCTTAGGAAATGTATATACTTGTATACACCCCACATTTGCAAAACGCAAATTTTGCCAGTTTTAGGATTAATTGAATATCACTAAATGTTAAGTTAAATTAAACTTTAAAAATAATTCTGGTAAATTTTATGTATATTTAATTTCTTCTATGAGTCTTAGGTTTTGTTTAATTTCAAAATTAAAATTAGATATTTGTATGGTTTACTGGTAATCGTCTTTGATTCTAGGTCATAACCTTTACATATACAACTGAATAATTTTAGTAACAATGTTGACATTGTAAATGTATGATGTCATTAAAATACTAAAATTAATACTGAAGAAAATAGATATAGTATATAACGCAATTTTATTGGACATATTTTCTAAACAGAATGAAGTCAGATGTATAGTTAAAGGCAACTATGAACTAACCTATTCAGCACATGGCAATTTCCTTCCACTAGCGACAAAACTCCACAAAAGTGTGAGTTGGACTACGCGTTATAGTCCCGGTCACTATAAACAAATTCTAGCATCTGATTGGACGAGAGGAAAATGACATGTGCTAAACATTAATATCATTGTAAGAATATGATATCAATTGAAAGTAATACTATGGAACGCCACAGCTGTCTTATGTTCGGTATTGATGTTTTGAAGGGTCCATATAACATTTTGAGGTATCGTGTTATCATCATCTGGGGCTGTTATGTCATCATGTCTGGTTGTACTATCATCATGTGAGGTTGTGATGTCATCTTGTTGGGTTATTATGTCATAATGTGAGGTTGTAATATCATCATGTGAGGTTGAAATGTCATCTTGTTGGGTTGTTATATCATCATGTGGGGTTGAAATATCATCATGCAAGGTTGTAGTATTATTATATGGAGTTGTAATGCCATTATGTGAGGTTATAAAGACATCATACGTGGTTGTTAAGTCATTATATGGGGCTGTAATATTCTCATGTAGGGTTGATTTGTCAATTTGGGTGGTGCAGTTGTCCTTCTGTGATGTCCACTTGACTTAAAGTGTGGTACAGTTGTCTTTCAGTGATGTTCACTTGACTTGCTGTGTGATGCAGTTGCCATACTGTTTGTTACGTCCACTTTAATTGATGTGTGGTGCATTTGTACTTATGTGATGTCCATTTGGCTTACTGTGCGGTGCAGTTGTCCTTCTGTTATCTCCACTTCACTTGCTGTATGGTGCCGTTTTCCTTCTGTTATGTCCACTTGACATTGTGATCGGATGATTAGACTTACATCTTGTTCATTAATATCTTGACACGTACAGGTAGTATGCTGTGATGCTGTTCTCTCCTATGTGGTTCATTCGGCACATGTACTGTTCGGATGAAGTCCGAAATATTGCGAATTCACGATACCAAGTTGGTTTACCGTTATTTCCTTATTTCATTGTTTTCTTATTTTCATTTATTTAACGTTGTATGTTAAAGGACAATCCAAATTTTAAGATCCCTCATGTTAGACAATATATAAGTATATTTGCCAACTTTTGAAGTTGCAAATACTTACATTCTAGTAGTATTTTGCAGCGGAGTAGCTTGGATTCACTTAAGTGTAGGTAGGTTTTCCTACCGCGGAGGATCTGTCGGGGGACTTTGGAAATTTTGCATGGCTGTGGGAACAATCTGATTGGTTTTGATGCTTTCTTTTTAATGGGAATGTACCCATTTTATGTGGAATTTCAATTGATTAATTATTAAATACTCATAAGTAGCCTTTACACTCATGACTCTCACCCGTAACGCTCTGAGAACAAACGTGCATCTAGATCTGTCGTATGTAAGCACCTAATATCATGAATTTGTAATGATTATTGTTACGTGTGTGTGTTTGAATTACACGTAAGACTAACATTAGAGTTTATTATTTAATGCTTACTGTTGAAATACTGTGTTTTATCAGTGAGATTATATCTATATCTCACAATGTGGGTAATATAGATCTGCCGGGACTACCTTTTTACATATAAAGGGTATGCACATGGATATGTGGCAGCAGTAAACATAAAATAAAAAGAAAATTTGTTTTGAGTGAATATGGAATACATCTCATCTCGAGGTGATACATGTACAATCTTAACATTTTCGTGCACGCTACGCACTCTTGAATATATTAAATTGAATCACTTCTCGAGGAGATATTTTCCATTTTCACTCAAAACAAACACATATCCTCTATGTATTAATCAAACAATGAAACCTATGTCCCTATGGACATCCTGTTGAACAATATAAATTTAATATCAGAAAACACATAATTAACGCTCTTTAGCATCGTCATATCAGTGCATAAATATTACATAAGTAGAACATATAGTTTCGTACATAAGTGCATTTACATTAGAAAAAAAACAAAAACTGAAGTCTGAAAGTCAATATACAAGTTTCAAGCAAAAATATTAACATGTTTTAGGTCTGCCATTTATAAAATATGTACCCTTAAACACACAGAGGAGAAAAGTACATTTATGCATTTTGCCCCATAAAATCAAATTACCGTAAGGCAGATTTATTTTTACCTAAGTAATCCTAAGATGTGTCTTTGATAGGATTGGTGTAGCCATGATATATATAATTTATGTACTTTACAGCGACACTCTTAAGAGATAACAGTTATCTTGGTAATAATTTACGCATGTATGAATATTGTGTGAATTACGTCTGCAGTAAATGTCATTTTATTTATGAGGTAATATAGTTTGTGGTTTTACCAGTTTACTGAACTGGAAGACCAATTTTCAGTATTTTCAATAATTTAAAGTTTAGATAACTGTTGAGATATTCAAACAAAAACATGTTTTTTCCAACTCACTCGTTATTGAAAAACACATAATTTTACGTTATATATAAACATAATATTGTTTATAATAATTCGAAAACACTTTGATACCATAGCACAGATTCTTACTAATTGTTCGACCACTATTTCACGTGTCCGGGCTGTTTTTATTTTTAATCTTTGAAAAAAAAATGTGTAGGATATGTGCCTACTGTGCCAGAAAGAAGCTATGCCTGTGTTTTTATACAAATTCTTACTAGAAATGCAGTTTTAGTTAAAAAAGCAAACATAACTATGTTTTTTCCATTAAGAATTTTCTTAAATCAGTGAATTTCATCTGAAAAGATAAAGAAAATATCTCCTGCTAGAATACATTGCATTTTACAACATGACAGAACTGTAATTAGTAAAAAGTATTGCAAGTGAATGGAAATCAAAGAAAAATATCTGTTATGCGAAATGATGGTTTACATTATTATTATTTTATTATGCAATTTTTACCTATTTCTCAATAAAAAGTTTTAGTAACAAGAAAAGGCATTTCCAAGAGTGTTTTTATTTTTTTCTTTCAAAATATTTTTTTCAACACATTTTATCAAAAGTTGTTGAATACACTTTATCTCCTATCACTAGACTTACATTGTGGTATAAACTGCCTTTCGATTAGACTTAGCTTTATACTCATTCGTGATTGTTTATATATTTTGACGTCATCCGTGACTGTTTTCCTGTTTACTACATGTATGACGTCACGGTGTTGAAGGTCAAGTGATATGTTACGTTCTTTCTTTTCATTCTTCCCGTGTATTGCTTTAAAATAATAGGATAAACAGAATACTAGGTAAGTGTTGAATGAAGATAGGTTTATCCTGCTCGGCTTAGAAAATATAAAACTCTCGCCAATGCTCGCGGTTTATTTTTTATCTTTTCAGATGAAATCAACTGATGTAAAAAAAATCTTAAAACGTAAAAATAAAATGCAAAACATAACATGTTTGCATTTTCTAACTAAAACTGCATTTTATTTTTATTTTAATTTGCAAAGAAAAAATATTAGAATGTGAGTTTTTGCAACTTCAAAAGTTGGCAAATATACAAGTTTGTATATAGTCTAACACAAAGGAATCTCTAAATTTGGGTTGTCCCTTAACATCCAACGTGAAAGAAATGAAAACAAGGAAATGACCAGCTCGATGTCGTCAATGCGCAACATTTCGGACTTCATCCGAACAGTACATGCGCCGAATGAACCACATAGGAGAGAACAACATCACAGTATACTACCTGTACATGTCAGCATATTAATGAACAGGATGTAATACCAATCAACCGATCACAATGTCAAGTGGACATAACAGAAGGAAAACAGCACCACACAGCAAGTCAAGTGAACAATACTGCTGCTCCACACGGTAAGTCAAGTGGAGATAACAGAAGGACAACTGCACCGCACAGTAAGCCAAATGGACATCACAGAAGTACAAATGCACCACACAGCAATTCAAGTGGATGTAACAGAATGACAACTGCATAACACAGCAAGTCAAGTGAACGTCACTGAAAGACAACTGCACCACACTTTAAATCAAGTGGACATCACAGAAGGACAACTGCACCACCCAAATTGACAAATCAACCCTACACGGTGATATTACAGCCCCATAAAATGACTTAACAACCACGTATGATGTCTTTATAACCTCACATAATGGCATTACAACTCCATATGATAATATTACAACCTTACATGATGATATTACAACCCGACATTATGACATAACAGCCCCACATGATGATAACACGATCCCTCAAAATGCTATATGGACCCTTCTAAACATCAATGCCGAACATAAGACAGCTGTGGCGTTCCATAGTATTACTTTCAATTGATATCATATTCCATATAATACTAATGACAACCATTTTTGTTTGGAATATATATATTTTATTTGATGCTTTTCAGTGGATTATACGGAAATATCAGTGAATTAAAAATGGAATTTCACAGCTTAAAACGGTGAATATTACCATTTTCAAAATTTTCACTCTGGACTTTGAACCCGACCCTACGTTATAAAATGATCGGAGCGTCATTTGTGCTGGGGTTTACGCAAGATATGACGTCATAAATACGCGAGGTAATCCCGCCAATTTTGACAAATTTTGTGAAAAACATATTTACTTTCTGGCCTTTAAAGCATTAAATAAAAAGAAAAAAAAATGTTGTTTTTTTACTCTCATATGATCGATTAATAATTTCACTGAGTGGACATAAAATGTTATATTTTCACTAGTGGAGAAGCATATTCCAAAGCATGCACTGGTTTTATACGAATATTAGCGTAACACTTAACTAGGTTTTGCATGAGTGCACATGACTGAATGCATCCTTGAAACATTGAAACTGATAAAAACTTCTAGATACCTATGCATGTAATTGTTTGCTGCTGTTGTATCAGTACTTAGATCTATCAGATTTTGGTCATTTCCTTGCATTCTTACACCCATGCATCTACCTCTTTGATATACATTAATCAAACATATAAGTCTTCTGGTGTAAAAAAGTACAGTGTTTGTAGCCACTATTGAACGAATTAGCTAATCAGCGTAAAACAAAATACAATTTATATAGGTATACTGTGAGAAGACATGAAATGAACACTGTTGTATAATATTTAGTGATATTCATTTACATTGCACTAGGTATTCAAGGGTGTGTGTCCCGGACCATACATAAATGTAGACACATAACCTCCCCAAAAAATCACAAGAAAGCAATATTTATCTGCTTTAAAATTAAAAAAAAATCGCAGAAGAATTCCCCTGGACTCAAATCCAATCGAAACTACACCCTTCTCGCGCTTCTGGCAAAGCGGCAACCCGCTTGCATTCTCACTGCCTACATTTTTTAGCATTGCACCCCCCCCCCCCCTTTCCTGAACTCTGCATTGAACGTGAACAATTTGTCATATCTGATATTGGAATACATAGTTCCAGTGTGATATCATAGGCACTGGTAAGACTCTTTTTGGCAGCCATCTTTAAAGGTATAAGTTTATGCTGGCCGAAGGTAGAGAATACTTGCTGTTTTTAAATCATTATGGTGCTTTTATTTTTCAGTCTATGTTACTGAAATTTATGTCAAATTGGTCAGCTTTAATTAATCTTTTTAGATATGAAAATGATGTTCTGATAAATTCATCGGTTATAACTTTATAACCAAAAACAATACACTGTTTATTTTGTTTAAGGATGAACCCATACTTTTTTCTTTACTGTGCATTTTTTTTGTGCATCCATACATATTTAAAATATTTCATCCTAAAAAAATGAATTTCGAGAGTTTTCTAATGGTGTTTACATTTTGATTTTTGGAGCAGAAATAATGAAATAATAAGAAAATGAAACTTCTGCTTCTATGTCATTCATATAAAAATCCACTAAATTTACCTTTAAAAATGGCCGCCAAGAGTATTGATTTTTAGAACTATGTATTGAGTACATAATCTAATAATAACCAAACATTACATAGGTAATTATACCGAATTAGGGGGTATAACGTGCGCAAAAATTAAATCTTTTATTCTGGAAACATTTTACTAATCACGCAGACATTTCCATTATGGCATGTTAAACTATTACATGTATAATATATTCTCACGGAACATCGTCACGTCGTTTAATAAGCGGTGTATTTAGAAATCCTTGTATCCAAGGGGATTTATTTGACCCAGATGACTTTTACGAAAACATAGTGTTTCACGAAAAATGGGGTGTTATATATTTACAGGTAAAAATTACGGGGCGATATATATTCAGCGCGCAAGTATAAACTGGATTGTGAGTGCTCGGTATAAAGGGAGATCAATGCTACGAGCGCATATATATGGTTTCCATGGGAAACCTAAATGTTTCAATTTTGTACTAATGTATAATTGTAAACTGTAAATACTGCATGAAAATCGGGTCGAGAAAAGTGTGGTGATATAAACACCCCACTTTTTTCACCACCCCACAAAAAGTTTTTCATATTGGAAAACATCCCACATATGTGTAATATATATATATATATCAACTTTTGAACGAAATACAAGCATCTCAGTGGACAATTAAGTGGGACAAACTGTAATGTATAATGTTAGACCTAAAATGTCTGAGTGAGAATCATTTGAAGTTATCGTTTGTTATCGTTTATATTTTAAATTAATTAGCGACACGATACAAATGTACATTTTAATTTATCGCAAGCGACACGATACATATGTACATTTTAATTTATCGCAAGCGACACGATATATATGTACATTTTGTCATGAAAGCCACACAGCTTTACATTTACCTCGACTTATGAAACCGACTCCCGTTTGATTGACAGCACACGTGATGGTTCATAGTCAGTATCACTGGGTACATTTTATAAGTATAAGTTATCGTTTGTATTTTAATTTTATGGGATTTTGTTGCAAGCGACACGAAGCGGAGCGCTGCGATAAGTCCATAAAATTTAAGATATAAACGATAACATATTCACAGTTTGTTACGTACGCATACAGCCTCACCTTTGACCTTGCGTTAAGGAGCCAACCCCCGTTTGATTGACAGTCCACGTGATGGTTCAGAGTCAGTAACACTAGGTACATTTATATAGCTACAAGTAAAACCCGTAGCCGCGACAAAGCTCCGCCCATTAAGTTCAAAGATCACGAAGGCAGCATACACTCATATTTTAGTTGATTTTTCAACTGTTGAACGAGATGCAAGCATTTCAATAGACGATTAAGTCGGAATAACTGTAAAACATTTGTTTGTAAGAATCACATCAATTATTTAAGTGTGCGAAATTAAAATAATGTTTAACGGAAAAACCGTGTTAATCACAGGTATGTTTATGCCAAAAATTACGTGTGTATATTTCTTTTTCATTTCTAAATAACCATTATTTCGACGCGACATCTGCATAATCATGTATGTTTACACGTTTAGCTATAATAAATAATATTCAATTGAACAATAATCGAAAACCATTCCGAGCCTTTCTATGATATTTTATGTCATAAACTCAGGATAGTTTATTCTGTTTTGGATGAAAAGAATAAGAATGAACGATAAATCGTATCATAAATTACAGGGAATAAATTGGTAAATTTAAAAAGAAAGAAAAAAGTATGAACAAGTGTTAAAATGAAAATGAACTATATTAACCCTTTCCCTCATAGAGGAAACCATGAAAAGACTCGCAGGCTGATCAGGTTTTATGCTGTTCTCTGCTCCTCAGTGGTCTGGAAATGAGGATTTTTTAATTAAATTTGGTAAGGTTTAACTGTGGTTTTCTGCAGATCAGGCTTTATGTGATACCTATTGAGGGCGTCAAAATGAGTCTATATGAGGGAAAGGGTCAATGTATTTCTTTTTCATTTGTGGTTGGGTTTATTAAAACTGTTATTCTAATCCCGACTAAGACTAGTTACCTTTATTCTTCATATCAATAATACATCAATAATACATATTTTCATATTAAGTGGCATTTAATGAAATCACAAGTAATTCTTGATCTGAATGACATTTTTTGGGAGAAAGTTCATGATTACATGACATTTTTAAGAACCTCAAAAACCTCATTTATTTATACAAGATTATTGGTATGTGATTATGTTGAGGGTATTGACCACTCAAAAGCATAAAATAAAAATGCTTACTCTTTTATCATCACGAGGGTTATTTCATCCAGCATTTTTTCTTCTTCAGAAGTACTTAAAAGTTAGTATGTTCAACCAGGTTCAACTAAGTAGGATACCAGCTGTGGATGTATGTGGGTTGAAACAACAAAGGGTGCTAGATGTTGGTGAGATTAGCTAGGGTTACGGTATATATGTGAAGTTTTATCTAGGGGTGCTGGATGTGGGTTAAACTAGCTGAGGGTGCAAGAGGTAGCTTAAGTTTGAGAGAGAAAATGGGTAATGATCGGCAAATGAAAACGGTGTTACATTGTAGAGTGCAGAACAGCAAACAAAAATGATAAAGGTAGCATCATTATCATAGCTGTCTGACCAAAAAGAAAAATTGGTGGTCTTGATAAAGCGGAGTAGTCGCTAAATTTAGGAATAATCAATCACTATCTGTGTTTTATTGTCAATTTAACCACAGTTTCTCGTTTGGGTGCGAATGATTATAATAGTTGGGCATAACACTGGTGATATAAAGATATGCACTTGAACTCGAAAATGTGGTTAAATTAACAACAGATCACAGATAGAGAGTGTTTCGATTCTAGATAACCCGAAATTCGTCACTTTTCATCTGTTCTGTTTTCTTGAAACGCGTAACCTAACGTTACAAGCCAAATAACATATAATACGACATAAAGGGCATTTTCAATGTAATAGATGCCCATACTTGTTCAGGGTGAATCTCGGGATATCAAGACGTCATTGTTCTCACCATTTTTCATGATAAAATATTGAATTATTTCGCACACGTAAGCGCGCATCTGCGACCTTTTTTTACGTTTACATACAGTTTCAGTGTGTGTGAACTGTAAATAGGTTAGTTCATAGTTGCCTTTAACTACACGACATAGTCACTCGGGCTCCGCCCTCGTGACTATATCGTGTAGTTAAAGGCAACTATGAACTAACCTATATATAATGACGACAGTAAATACATGTATCATTTATCAATGTAATAGCTTGCCCCTATAACTTGCAGGGTGAATCTCGGCGATTCATGACGTCATTTTGTTACGTCAGCCAAATATTTTCATTGATAAAATATTTGAAATTATTTCGCACAACGTGAGCGCGCATGCTGCGACCTGTGTTTTTTACGTGTTTACATACAGTTTTCAGTTGTGTGTGACGTAGTCTGAGGGTCCGTTTCTCTACGTTTAAAACCGAATAACCTCTCAATTTTGTATGAATGGCTGAACGATTGAACAGAATTCTACAATACAGATATGCTGAGATTCAGCCAAAGTAGTGAAAACTCAATACTGAATAAAAAATAAATATTTACGTGACACAATAATTGTATGTAGTATAAAAACACAGAAGAACGTTTTCCCTAGGATGTTGTGTAACTCACTTTACAAAGCTGAGGAGTATAGTTTCTTTCGAATGCAAAGGTGACTAATGCCTGAATTTGGATGGTGGATGTGCAGGTTTCAGTTATTTAGTGGTGTTTCAATAGTCCATATAGAAAGCTTGAATTACGATAAAAACCCGTATAACCTCCTTATAATCACATCTTCTATCTCAGATACATCAGAGATATCTCCAGAGGTTATTCATTAGATGAACGCACCATTTGTTTCAACAGACTGATAACAATTAGCACATTGTCACTCTTATTCCTCCTATATTTCTATAGCCTTCAATGTACAATCGTTTATGATTTTAATATAAAATATTTGATAAAACAAACTTATCCTGCATATTTGCAGCTTGTCAAACCCTCTTCCACTTGAGACACACACAACTTAAGTGCCTTCAGCGCTTTGATTTACCCTTCATTCTGTATATAGAGAAAGATACGAGTCGTGTTAGAACGATGTTTTAAAGCTTTTTTTTGTCAGTTAACTTTTTTTTTACAAATTTGAATAACAAGTTCATCCAGCTTATGACAATTCCTCTCGATCACTCTCGGATTTAACAAGTACTTTACGCACGCCTTGGATGGACATGGTAAAAGAACGTCCTTAGTGGGGATTGAACTTGCAACATTCCTTGTTTTTCGCTACCATTTGTTATAGAATTATAGTTTTTCAATGTAAATCCTGTCTCAAACTGCATAGAGCGCATTCATTTTCGATGGACATTACCTAAGCCGTAGTTTAATAATGCAACGTAGGGAAGGGACCGACTTCAAGTTGACAAATCTTGTGGACCAGCTTTTTTGTAAATATTACGTATATTAAGGTAAACAAACCCCTTGGACTGACTTTGACATGAACACTTTTGTAGGAGCCAGCAGCGGGATAGGAGAGGAGACGGCCGTACATTTCGCCGGTCTGGGTGCCAGACTTGTACTGTCTGGTAGAAGTGTCGACAATCTAGAGCGGGTGGCCGGACGTGTTTGGAGGCTGGGATGTTCTAAGGATGGGGTGAGTAAATCTCGGCGTTAGTCCATAAATAAAGTATTCTGTTAAGAAGGTATTTTATTTTAGGAAATTCTGGATATTCAACATTGTATTAATGAGAACATTGTTACATGCTAGGTCCTCACAGTTCAAGGAGACCTCACATTGTCCGAGACGAGAGAAACTCTGATCAGCAAATGTATCGAGAAGTTCAACTCTCTTGACGTTCTGGCAAGTACTTTTAATCTCTCTCTTTTTTTATTTTTCCTTTTCTTTTTTTTTTTTTTTTTTTTTTTTTTGGAAGGGGGGGGGAGTTAAAGTAACTACCATGAGTACTAGAGAAGTTTTAAGGGCGTATGCTACTGTTTACCATCGCAATGTTTCGGACATGTAAACATATTGAGCTAACTCCAAATTTTCGGACGTACTACAAGGCAGAGAAGCGATAAGCTACAGTTACACTTTAAGGGCTGTATCACCAGTAAAGGACGCCTGCTTGTATTATCACATTTCCTTTCCAAATGGTTTCTTACTTTGAATTGAATTATGTATGTTTTAACGTATTTTAACGTAGCATAAAAACGATCACGTTGACCTGATTTTCCATTTTCGTATTCGGTGCATTTTTTAATTATATATGCGAAAATCAAAAACAATAACTGAAGAAGAAAGTTTGTAGAATATGCCCTTACATAAGTTTCGGCTTGCACCCATATCACCAAAGTATTGTGTCATTTTAATTATGTTAAGGGAATGAGTACGCCAAGAACAAGGCTTGATCCAACGACCATCGGAACACGAGCAAGGTGGTATATCAACTGAGCTAAACGGGCCGCCGTTTCTACCCAGACCCACTACATCATTTTGCTATGTATTCAAATACGTTTAAACTAAGTAATTTTAGTATTTTTGCAAATGATATAATATTGAAATCAAAGGTGTTTTTGTGACATTTGGTTATGTAATTATGACATGAAAGATGTGTATATGAGAGATTTGTATATATGGTATTAAAAATTTGTATATGGTATCAAAAATTTATATATGAAAACAATCGTATATGAACATGACCGATTTGTATATGAACTTTGAAAATTTATTTATGGTAATAAATATTTGTATAGCAACAGTGTGCGTATGACCATATTCAACGTAGTGTTTTTTATAAAAACATAGAAAGGATTTTTTTGCTATTTTGGAGCATGAATTGATCTTTCAAACATGAAATAAATCCTTGTCATTCAACAGGTCAACAATGCCGGGATGGTACACGTTACGACGATCGGGAATACCACTCCACAACAGTATGACGAGCTTCTAAACACTAACGTAAAGAGTCACGTCTTCTTGACACAGTTGGCGATACCCCATCTGATTAAAAGTAAAGGTAACATAATCGGTTATTTTATATAAATATTCGTAAGCTTACACGATAACTAAAAAAAGGCTCCTAATCCGTTGTTGTTGTTGTTGTTGTTGTATTGGGGTTTACCGTTGCTGCTATAGTATTTCAATCATATAGCGACGTCCAGCTAATTACAGGTTGAGGAATACCCCGAGTACACAGAGGTACCCGGGTAGCCAGCTGGAAGGCTTCCTCACATGAAAAATCCGAAGTCCCTATCGGGATTCGAACCCACAGCGGTGAGGGGCTGAGAGATTTGTAGTCAACGACTGTAACCGTTGGCACCGCTCCTAATCCGTTGCCATGCGATAGTCCGTCTATAAAAAGTAGGTTCATGTATAGGTTTGACACTTAAGATTTGATATAAAATTAAATTTTTAAATTTACACCTTTATATTCACTACGTAAGCTAGGTTTAATATTGATTTATAGACACTTTTAACGCCGAGAAGTGTCATCTGCTGTCTAAACGATAATACTATCAAAACATCAGCTTAAGCAAGTACTACATACAAATACTGTAAAATATTTAAAATACAATAGCAATTCCCATACAGCAGGAGAATTTAACTAGTTAAATATGGTACGAGTGTAAATATTACAGCTTGTTATATACCGATTTCTTCAATAAAAGAAATTAAAGAATCAATACTGAAAATGTCTAACATAAATCTTACATCATATTTGATAATATACGATTGATTCCAGACAAGGAACACAACAAGGTTGATCCTCACTGTCAAACGACGGTGTCCATTGCGACAACGAATAATTACACATTCCTTCCTACGCACGGCGAGGGTAGCCGATTAATGTTTAAACTGATTGCAGTTTATTAAGATGGGCATTATCCAAAAACAGTTTGGTTTTTGAACTGAACAAGATCGGTTTTTTGGGTTCCCACGAATTTCAATGACTAGGCATCCAACAGAAAATTATTTCTTTAGAAAAAGATAATGTAATGTACTTGATTAGAATATCTTGAATAAGAGAACTGGAAAAATTCATATTTAAATAGACTGTAAAACTGACAATGAGTCGAAAAATATAATAATGGAAGAATATGTTTGGCAATTAAAAAAGTAGGAGACTACAAAATCTTATAGAGATTATCGATAGCGTCTTAATCCATTTAAACACAACTGCACTCTTCTTTAGTGATATTGTTTAGGCACCAGAAAAGTGCCTTTGGCGATGTTTGCATCAAAGTATCGAACGTACCATATCTATGGCTTTGATTATACGCTCGAAAATTATAGAACTCATTTAGCAACATTGTGCCGTGTAACATCGACTTAAGATCTGCTGCCACCGTGGTAACGGTGAGTCGTGGGATCGATCCTCGATCGTGACATACCAAAATCGTAATAAAATATACTGATAATTCCCTTCCTGCCGTTCAGCATATGGTTGTTCCAGGCACAGGGGCTCGAAGCTATATGGGTCGAATCACATCGTACATGATAATAACATAATTATATTTATCTTTATATTAAATTGTAAAATATTTTGCTTATGGTTACCTTAGCCTTTCAGTTCATCATAAACAGTCGATACATTGTCTAATTATACAATATAATATATTCCTATATGTATATTTGTTTTATACCTACCGTAGGAAACATTGTCAACGTCTCAAGTATTGCTGGCCCAGTTCCGGTGAGTTTTTTTTTGTTTTTTTTTTTTGTATTCCTTTTCCTGTCATATATTTTTTTTTCATTTTTCATAATATCATTTTTCCTGATACCAATTACATTTTTATATGATTTCCGTAATGAATGAGCTAAAATAATCTGCTTCAAAAAAGATGTCAATTTTCTGAATTATACAAATATATATTACGTTTATACATGCGCTACATATATTTTCATATATATTTTAAATTTCTCATTTTGATTTTTTTTCTAGAATTGTTTATGACTTCTTTTGAAATGCTTCAATAAGTTTTACATGTCGAAGTTGTTGATGCTGCTGCTATTACATTGATGTTGATTGTCGCTAAGACATTATTTCACATTGCATCATCAAGCTAGTTACAGATGGAGGGACACCAAGTGCACATAGGGACCCAAACCATTTGGGGCGCTAAATACAATGTTATAGTTAGTTGTTACGACTGTCTAGCAACGGAGACCGCCCCCGCCCGCTGGTGAAGATTTCTGTAGAATCATTGATATCTGCCGAAAGCTAATCTTTGTCGATTATCCACGAAAATTTAGAAATTAAACGAATCTTACCTAGAAGGTGAAGATTGATTGTAATTCTGAGACAACGAGGAGTGAGGAAATGAAATGAGATATAGCAGTGCGCATGTGCAATCAGTTTTTTATGAAAAAAAAACATGTCCCCTTGACATGAATTGCATGTCAAATACTTTGTCCATTCAATTTTCAACCCAAAGCTAATGCTCATATAACTGAATGTATGTGAGGGTTAGGGTCATTTCATCTCCTCACTCCTCGTTGTCTCATAGAATTACAATAAAACTTCATCTTCCATGTAGGATTCGTTTAATTTTTAAGTTCTATTACGACAACGATATCGTATTTGTCAATTTGATGAGACTTTAAAGCCCCAGTTCATGCCAAAAAGCTATAATAACCTAGACTTAACTATAACTACTTTCCTTACCCGTCACAACTTCAGTATAACTTCAGACACATCAGTCTCCTTAATAAAGTGCTTGTCATAAAATTTGGCAAATGAACTCTTATTTGACAATCCAGCATTTTGTCTTCAAAAGGTACAATCAGTTTATCTTTTGGAGTAGCAGCTGCTCTGATGCTGTGCGCAGTAAACTGCTTTATGTATATTCCTGATCTTGTCATATCAGCGATTGCGTCTCGAGTTACAGGCATATGAGGTTCCTGTAACTTATCAATAGCTTCTCTGATCCTTTCCTAAGGTCCTTAGCACGCCTCAAATATTAACATAACAAAATATACACATAATATAATAAAATATCCTGTCAGGAGGAAAACTCTTCAAAAGTAAACTAGAAACATTATAGACTGGCCGACTCTGTTTTAACAAATTGTCAAAATAAACTGTGATGGCAACTTCTTGTAGCCTTGTAAACTTATCAAATGAATAGTATGTACACGGGCTGCATTCACAAGACCAATAAACATTACTAATTTCAAGGTCAAATCCTTGAGACTCAAATGTTTGACAAGATAAAGTTTCTGAAGATACTTTAGTACTTTATCAACATCCCACACACATGTATATCTGCTTTAAGGAGTTCTGAGATGAAAAACATCTTTCATAAATCTGATAACCAATGGGTGCCACCCAGCTGGGTATTTGTCCAGAAATATACCTAAAAGGATAATGCACTTCGTACTGTGTTAAGGGCACTATATCAAAGTTCAACGTTCATACTCTTCTGTAAGGAAGCCAATAACATTTTTACAGAAATTGAAATGATATCAATCTCCCGTGTATTACAGAAGTGTACCCATCGTGATATATACACTTTGTATTCCCGTTTTGTGGAAGTCCTCCATGAGGCCATGAAGATGTTGGTAGATTGTTCTGAAAAGCCTATGTTTCTAAATGATTTCCTGACAGTTAATAGGCTATCAGCACTAGTTGATGGGTCAGTGGATACACTGTCTGTGTGAGGTAACGTTAGTAACCCTGCTTTTTATGGCAGTATAAATGGTCTGTCGACAAGGAGGGATATCATCAGTGGCCACCAGGGTTTTGTTGGCCAAAGGGGTAAGATTGCCAAATATCTTGCTTAGTCTGATTTGTTCTTCTAAACGCAGCGGGAAATCACACTGAAAGGACAAAACATATAGCATATGTCAAATGTACCCAAGTCAATAGTGACAGCATAAAAAAACTACATTCTGGATCTGGCTTCCACGAGCAAAACTTGCTAACCTTACTATTTAACCTGGTTGCAAACAAATCAATCTCTGGACTTACAACTTTTTCACAGATCTGAGTAAATACTTCTTCATCAAGAGACCACTCAATATTGTCTTGAAATGTCCTTGATGCTGTATCAGCCTCTATATTATCAATTCCAGGAATGTTTAAGCATATCAACCAAGTATCATGTTCTACACACCATTCCCAGATATTTTTACTGACTGCGTTGCAATCATTTAATTTGATTCTTCCAAATTTGTTAAAATAGCTAAAAGCTGTGGTGGAATCAGATAAAATTTTAACATATTTTCCTGCTACATAATGTGTAATCAATGAATTGATATGGTAGCTAAGTTCGAACTCAGACCAGCGACCACCTGTTCTTTCTTTTCCAATAGATGCACCCCAACCTAACCTACTACTATCAGTCTGAATAACAACTTTGGGATTTTCTCTGCGAATTTTCCTATTTTGACTTCTCACATTATCAACCCACCAT
>CM037782.1:71129820-71146220 GCA_021229015.1 Solen grandis
ATTTTTTTTTAAAACCCTAGTGAGGTATGTCCCCCTAAAAATTTCAAATGACCCCTAAATCAACTAGAACTATCACTAAATGTGATTAATACCCCGCAATACTGTTTTAGAAATGATGAAGTTATAGGATTAAGAAGAAGAGTATGAAAAAGACATTTTTACATTAGTTTTTTTTTTCCAGATTTTTGGCGGGTTACATAGGTGCAAACCCAGGTTATAGAATGGTGGATGTCACAGGCTCTTTATATTTGGTATACAGCATTAACACGTGGTCCCATATTGTGGGATTCGATTTCAGGTCTGTCACTCATCCACTTCCTGTTTACCGACTTAGTTATATTTTCAACATAATGGTCAATGGTAGGAAATTTTCGTAACAGTTTTCCAGCAACTACTTATCAAAGTCTCTTGATATTTGGTACACAGCCTAAAAATGTGGTCCATATCAGTGGAATGATTTCAGGTTTTGTCGCTCATCTAATTCACTTCCTCTTATTGCGCTTGACTATTGTATGTAAGTTTAAGGGAAATAAACTCTATACATACTACAGATAGAGTTATGGTTTCTGTGCATTGCACTTCCTCTTATTGTGCTTGACCATTGTATGAAATTGTTTTGAATTCCAACCAGTAGTTTTAAAGTAAGCTCCGGACAAGGAAAAGTAACAAAGGGCAATAACTCTGCAATTACATAGAGTTAAGGGTCTTGTGCACTGCACTTCCTCTTATTGTGGTTGACAATTGTATGAAATTGTTTTGAATTCCAACCAGTTCTTTTCAAGTTATGCTATGGACAAGGAAAAGAAACAAAGGGAAATAACTCTGTAATTACTCTAGATAGAGTTATAGTTCTTGTGCACTGCACTTCCTCATATTGTGGTTGACAATTGTATGAAATTGTTTTGAATTCCAACCAGTTCTTTTCAAGTTATGCTATGGACAAGGAAAAGAAACAAAGGGCAATAACTCTGTAATTCCTATAGATAGAGTTATGGTTTCTTGTGCACTGCATTCCTCATATTGTGGTTGACCATTGTATAAAATTGTTTTGAAATCCAACCAGTAGTTTACAAGTTATACTCTGGACAAGGAAAAGTAACAAAGGGCAATAACTCTGTAATTCCTATAGATGGAGTTATGGTTCTTGTGCACTGCACTTCCTCTCATTGTGCTTGACCATTGTATGAAATTGTTTTGAAATCCAATCAGTACTTTACAAGTTATACTCCGGACAAGGTTACAAGTTATACTCTGGACAAGGAAAAGATAACAAAGGGCAATAACTCTGTAATTACTCTAGATACAGTTATGGTTCTTGTGCACTGCACTTCCTCATATTGTGGTTGACCATTGTATGAAATTGTTTTGAAATCCAACTTGTACTTTTCAAGTTATGCTCCGGACAAGGAAAAAGTAACAAAGGGCAATAACTCTGTAATAAGTCAAGATGGAGTTATGGTTCTTGTGCACTGCACTTCCTCTCCATGTGCTTGATCATTGCATGAAGTTGTATTGAATTCCAACTTGTGGTTTTCAAGTTATGCTCCGGACAAGGAAAATGCAACGGACCGCTGGACCGACCGACGACCACCGACCCGACCGACCGACCACCGGGTGACTCCTATATACCCCCAAGCTTTGTTTCGGGGGTATAAATATTCAAGGGGGCACATGTCCCCAAATAAAAATGTATATATTAAACCCTGATTATAGATGTGATATGTTGTAAAAATATGTAAGCATGATATTAAAGATCATTTCAAGTTTACCATGTACAATTCTAAAATTATGTCTGCTAATTCGATAGTTTGAAAATAAAAAATAAAAAACAAAACCAAAACATCATACAGGCGCACGTGTGTGTGTTGGTGGGGTGGGGGGCTAGATTTTACAGTACCGGATCAAGAAGTTCAGATGGGGGAGAGGCTATATAAAAATGATGGCAGTGACAACGCCTGCCAGAGCCATGGGAGGGGCATTACTATGGTTTCACTGGTGATCAGGGGAAACTCCTGTTTGATTCTTTTTTTAATTTTAAACTATGAAATTTTGCATTATTGGTAGGTGTTGTAGTTTGTGTGTCTACATTTATGTATGGTCGGGGAATTTTAGTGGGGAGCATGCCGGGTGCCACATTTTAGTCATACCACGAGAAACACAGCTTCATTTCTATTTATCTTTTCTCCTTTTACACAACATTCTGGTTCTCCTCATACCTACCAGATATGATTTGATCTGAATAATATATATATATATATATATTTATATATATATATATATATATATATTTATATATATATATACAGAGAGAGAGAGAGAGAGAGTGAAGCAGATGTGAAACAAGTCCTTGAAACATGTCCTAACTCGATATCGAAAGTAGCATATATTGTTTCAAGACACAATCTTATACATGTATTCGTAAATTCATAAATACAGTTCCATACGGATTTATGATAATAAATATTTATTGTAATAAATAAATGAAAGCCATTATTTAGTATAAGCCAATCAACATAATTACTCAATATCTGGTACATTAAAGAAACACACAATACCGAAGAATACCTGTGATTTTCAACTCTTTTCTGCCGATTTGTTTCTGCTTTCTTTTCTTAGAAAAAGAGAGACAACTCTAAATGAATTAAACGCGGATACTGAAACAAAGCACTGAAAGCACAGAAATTGTGTTTGTGCCTCAAATGAAAGGAGATTTGACGAGCTGCAGAACTGCTGAGTCACTTAATTTTCTTGTAAGATAAAAATGTTAAATAAAATAATGATATATTGTTGTTTAGTTCGCCTTTTTTGATAAAGAGAATACATATTGAAGGAAATCTTATTAACTGCAGGTAAGAGAATTAGGGAGGGAAAGAATGGCAATGTGCTAATTGTTAGGGGTAGCTTGATGTGACTTTCAGATGTTACGCGGCTTTGTATCAGACTTAATGCTTTCTATGTGGGTTATTGTAACAACATAAAATTACCAAAACCTGCATATTTACCTTTCATAACTATTTACTATCCATCTTAAAAGGACATGTTTACTTTTGTCAATCCCTATACTTATCAAGGTAAGATGCCATAAAATCTTAGTACCATATATTCTGGGTGCCATAAATTTTCATGAAATAAAAAAAGCTCACCATTTTAACTGCCAGGCACAGCTAGCTTGGCTATACAATTTGAAGCAATTATTGAAACTGTACTATAAGAATTTTAAATCAGATATAGCAATAGCCCAAACTCATTGAACAATTGTAAAAAAGGTGGATCTGAGGCATAATATGCATGCAAAGTCTAAGCGAATTACCCCTTCCAATCCTTTTTTAGCCAAATAAAAAACCAAGTTACACCAGAAAAACAACATGTATAAGAAATCTTTTAAAAATGGAATCTTTCGATTGTTTAAATTGTGGAATTCTACAATGGAAAAAAATATAAAAGTATAAAAAAAAATAATGAATACACCCCATAAAAAAAAAAAAAAATATGGAATATAATTTTGTATTATCTTTTTGAAATGTAAAATAAAAGAAACTGGATTTTCAGTGGTTCCTATTTGAAGAAAAAAAAACCCCACCATGGAGTCTGGACGGGTTTTTAAAAACTGAATTTAAGGAAAAATCCTCATTAAAAGGTGATCATGGGGTTATGTTTTTGATAGCCCTAATTTTATAGAAAATGCAAGCCTTTTTTAAGGCTTATTGGGGGGCAGGGAAATGCTTGAATCTGACTGAAATCTTTTTAAAAATCATTTGATGGACCCTTGTTTAAGATTTAATGAGGGATGGTTTCCCTTTAAAAAGGATCACTTTTTTTTAATTATCTTACAAATGCATTACATGAAAAAAATTTTTGGTGGGTAAGAAGATGAAAAAAATTTGCAATGACAAAGTTTTTCTTCCTAGCAAAAAACCTTGTTTGATCATTTTAAAAAGATGAAATAACATATTTCAGTCATTTTAGGGAAAAAAATATACATAATTTGCTGCCTCATTAATATCACACAAAAACAGTATTTCAGTCTTTTTAGGGACAATATATACATATATTGTGCTCCCTCATGCAATATCACACACAAAAAAAAAAATGACATTACCTTTTTTACCCAACTTATCACTTTATCCTGAGCCCCCAGAAAAAAGATGCAATACCAGTTCCTTTTTAAAGGGACTTTGGTAGTCACAGACATGAATTAAAATAACAACCTCGGGGTTTAAAGGGGATGAATAATCTAGGTTTTTGGGCCCAAACAAGACGGACGGGAGATGTTTGTGGGATTACAGGGGAGCAAGAAAAATTTTATTTAACAGTTAATTCAAAGCCCCTTGAGAAACATACTCTAAAAAAAAGTAAGATCTCAAGCCTTTAAAGCAGTTTTCCTTCATTTAGTCACTTAAAGGGACCAATGTTGGTAAGAAAAGGCAAGCAGTATGGTAAAACATCTCTTTTGGGTTGAGCTCCAAACTTGTAAGCGCGCGTATGGGGTTTTTAAATCCTGACTTTTTGGCTGCACATTTTCTACATTTGGGTTTATGAAAAAGCCCAAAATTCCCCTTTTTGCTATGAGATTTGTGAAAAACAAATTAAAATAAAAATGGGTTGCTTTTCAAAACTGAGTCCACTTTTTGGGAGTTTGCTTTTTTTTTTTCCTTACCATAGAAACCCAAATTTTGGCCCAAAAGAAAAAAAAAAGGGGGCGTGCAGAATCTCCATACTCCCAAACTATTCAAATTTTATTTTTAAAAAACGATTTCCGGATGAACAGAGGGAGGGCAATTACCTATATTTTTAGTTTAAAACTGCATTGGGACGGTTCAAGTTTCTGGCAAAAAGTGGGACCCTTACAGTCTAGTGTATACACACTTGGGGAAATTTTAAAAAAAATATTTTTCCCTTTTTATTGACTAATTTCAAATACACATGGGGTGTTGCTCTCGCATTGTATGCCAGGGGCCTGTGTTCGAATTCCCGGTCCATTTTAGATTCTTTTACCCGGTTACATTTTTTTGTGCCAAAAATGGGGGTTTTATCTGTACATACCGCCCTTTGTTTTGACAAGATTCTTTGGGGAAAAAATAGTAATGTGTTATGTTTTCCCCCGGAAAATTTAGGGACACTTCCAAAGGGGGGGATTTTGGGCCCTAAGTAAGAGATTTGTTTAAATGCCAGTGTTTTACACTAAAATCTTTAGCTTTCATAACCTGGCGAACTACCTGCTTTGAAATTCGGAGTCCCTCCCGAAAATTTAAAAAGTCCCTGTCGTGTCAATTTAGACAATTTACGGCTTTAAATTTTTATAAAAATTGGGGGCTAAGTTATGATTCAAAAGAGGGTTTTCTAGTAAGAAAGTTTTAAAAAATGATTACATTGGTTTCCAGCAAATGTGGCTGTTTTTTAAAGTACTTTTAAAGGAAAAGTGTCCCCAAAGGGAAAACCTGAATATCAATTCCCAGAATTCCTTTCCCCTTTTTTTTGGGGTCCTCGACATTTTGGGGCACAGTCAGTGTCGATCCTGAAATGTGTCCATTAAGTCCTAGTCGGGTATACCCTTTCTTTTCATCTGATCATTTTGGTCATAAACCCTTTATAAAAGTGTTTTCCCTTGGGTTAAAAAGAAAAAATATATTTTGTTCTCTGTAATGGACCGCAGGGCCATATGAATTCAGAATTTGATGTTTTTGTTTACGGCTGTTCAATAATCCAAAAGTATTTTGAATCATTTGAACAGTGCATTTTTTCCTTTTTGACCCCCTTACAAAAATCATTTGAGGGGTCATTTGTTCAAACCCTGTTGGTTTATTTTTTTTTTTTAAAATTTGTTATTTTACATTCACATGAATGAAATGTTTCTTGCATTCGATATAAATCGTTGTATTTCTAAATTATTACATCTATCATTGTTCATATTATTTTTTTAACCAGAAATTTAAAAAAGGGAAAAAATTTCTTCAGTGGAACTGATAACAATTTTATTTGATTTATTTTTATTTATTAAAACATATTTATGTTTACAAGCCTGAAAAAAGCTTAAACAATGACAGAAATCTAGAAATCTACACCTATTATTTACTACACAAACAAGTATATAAATAGACAAACATAGTTTAAAAATATTACAAAAGTCCTAAATTCAAAAACGAAAGTTGAATTTTTCGCAAAGCGAAACACACGTCTATGATAAAAAATTGATATTATAAAAAATAAAAACATTAATAATGCCAATCGTTCAGCATGATTTGACCCTAGTTTTTGTTTTAAACATCATTATTGCAAAATTTTCCTCAAACTAAAATTATTCCCCCACCCCTTTAAAATTATACGTTATAAAGAGCCCCGCTTTACACCTCAACAATGAAGCAGTGTGATAAATACAGAAATTTAAAATAATAAATAAAAAAAAAAGTAGGGTATGTTATATTGTACCTCTCCCTAATGAGCTGGATGGAAGATTTCGGAGTTATTTTCCACGGGCACTCGATCTTAAAACCGTTGCATATAACCCATGTGACCTATATAAACACAATGGTAATCAAGGCGAATTGACAGACCCCGTATCGGCGTAATTTTCACGAATAAAACCTAGTCGAACGTAAAAAAGTAAAGCGTGGTTGGACAGAAGATGTATTTATTCAAGTATCAATGTAAGTACTATTTAATTAACTTTCATATATCGAAGAAATATGACTTTTTTTACGAGTGTCCTTTTCCATTGACTTTTATCCCTTGTCAACTTCCGGTTTGATCGACCTTCACCAGACTCTTTTGCAACAGGTGATCTGATTGGACGAAATGGAAAGGTGTGTCAAGCGTGAAGTTTTCCCGCGATCTGTCAAGCATTTTAAGGAGACAGATCGTTATTTTGCTATACCAATATAAACATGCTAACAGAGCTGCAAAATAAAGCTCTTAAAATCATAGCAGGAGGGCACAATGTTGTTCTTACTGGCCAGGCAGGGACCGGCAAGAGTTTCCTATTACGTGAAGCATTTAAAATGCTAAGTAAAGAAAGAAATGTGACTATTTTGTGCACTACCGGCATGGCGTGCCTGCATATCCAGATTGCCGATGCAATACTGTGCATAGGTATGTAATGACATATAACCAGCCTCTCCTTGTTAAAACTTGACTGAAAAAAAAGTTTAAATCCCTAATTTACTTTTGATATATCCATTCATTGTTAATTCCGGTATTCAACAGATGGTAAATCATTAAATGTCAGTTTCACTTGATCTTAAGAAAAAAATTTTAAAAATTTTTAACAAAATTAATCATACGCCTATTCTTTGAATATTTAAGGTTGAACTCAGGACCATAAATATTGAAGATATTCAACTGACAGTTGAATTAACCTAGTATACATAGATAAAACAAATTATTTACAACTACTTAGTAATGGGTCACATAGAACCAGACATAGTCCCGACCGGGATTCAATCCCACAGCGGTGATCTTTCAATTTGTCAACCGCAATAACATGACATGTTTTAATTAAATGGTATCCTAATAATCTTTTTTTCCCTTTTTTTAGTTGGGCTGGATTACTTGATGGCAGATACGATAATCTTACACTCACAAGGCTTGTCAAAGAAGATGATACAATGTTTAAGGTGAGGAAAAATGTTATGGAAACAGACGTATTGTTAATAGATGAAATTTCCATGTTGTCCAAAAAAAAACTTAGTCTGTAGGACCATTTGAATCCCTACAAGAATTTTGATGGGATACAAGTTGTTGCAAGTGGTGATTTTTATCAGTTGCAGCCAGTTGGAAACACTTTATATGGTGACTCAGGTCAGTTTTGTTTTGAAAGTGAAATCTGGAAATCTTATTTTGTTCATAGAATCAATTTTGAAACTGTAGTTAGACAGAGTGAACTAGACTTAATAAGAGCAGTCAGTGACACAGCGCGTGGTTCTGTATCAAATGAGACGGACACATTTCTGAAAAACTTACAGAGAGACCTGGATGATACGTATGATCCGATTCATTTATTTCCAACTAATTTTGATGCACGTATTTACAACGATGAAAAGCTGAGGGATTTGAATTCTGAAGGAAAAGTTTATGAAGCTGTGAAAAACATGGGGTCTGATAAACATTTGAAAAAAGTACTTGCACCATTATTTTACATGTGAAAATTGGATGCCTTGTAGTACTTTAAGGAATTTAGGAGGAAATTAATGAATGGCCTGAAAGGACATGTTATTGGCTTTTCAGAAAATGAAATCAAAGTAAAGTTTGATATAATAAATCAAGTTCATTCCATCAAAAGGTACAGTTTCACAGTATTAGACATGGAAACCCAATACATTATTGCAGAAAGGGAACAGTTCCCAATATGCCTTGCATATGGATTGACCATACACAAGAGTCAGGGTATGACCCTAGAAAGTGTTTGCATACACTGTTAAGGTATTTTTGAGAGTGGACAATTATCAGTTTCACTAGGAAGAGGAACTCAAACTGCTGGAATCCAGCTTATGAACTATAGGAAAGGCTTATGTTTTCAGCCCAAAGCTATTGTTACACAATTTTACAGAAGTCATCTGTTCCATTTGAAGATAGCTTACAATGTTGCAAGATGTCAAATAGTGTTTGCATTCCAGATATAAATTATGTTTTTATGACAGCCATAATTCAGATTTTGATGAGAAAGATGTTGAAGCAATTGAAGAAGTAAATGAAAAAGTGACTATTCAGGATGAAGAAATTAGGCTGCCAGATTTTGTTAATGTAGATGAAATTAAGAATTCTGTTGCTATAGAAAATCCATGCAATGAAAAACAAAAACAAATATCAAGTATTTGCTCATCTGTGTCTGACTTACAGCTGAAAAACTTTCTTCTTGAAAACTTTAAGCATTTGCAAACATTTTTGCCTTCATCTCGGACACCTACAACTCCAAAAGTATGGACTGAAGTGCTATCAAAGTACCATAAGTATATATCTAATGTGAATTATAAACAGACACTGCAATGCTATATGGAGATTCTTGTTTATCTGACAACCACGTCTATGTAGCATCAAAGTTTATTACAAATTACTACAAATAGCAGTTCATAATATAGCAAATGAAATTGCTAAAGAACCCGATGAAAGCACTATGAAAAAACAGTCAATTTCTGAGGCAGGAAAGGCTAAGTTAAGGTATGTAGGTGGGATGTCCATGGCCAAAGCCAAGCAGCATTATTGTGGATTGATCGAAAACAATCTAGGTAGTGAAAAGAAAGGTGCACCAGAAATAATTAAAACAAACACTGAAAAAGTATCATTATTGAGGTCACTACAAGCAGAATTGGATGAAACTGATACAAATGACAAGACATTTTCAGAGATTGAAAGGCACCAAAATGTTAGAAAAGGCCTAACAATATAACATGATGGATGTTTTCATTTTTTTATAGCACTAGATGGCACAATTTGCTCCATTTTAAATGCAGACAAACTCAGATATGAAAAGTTAATGTGTTTGAAAAAGCAAAAGTGAATTATTAAATGACAAAGATTTGAACAGGGTTTGGGCCAAATAAGCTTTGGTATAAACACTGATATTAGCTTTTCTGTCTATGAGAATGTGATTTCTCGTTTTTTGATGATGTCTCAGAAACAATTCTTGAAGGATATGAAAGATATGCTGTCTCTGAAAAAGAAAAAGGCTCATAGAGAAGAAATTAAGAAGAGACAAGAGAAAAGAAAAGTGGATGTGGACCTGTCATATAAAGACATTCTTGAAGACAAAACCCAGAACAAAATATCTTCACATTTGAAACTGAAATGTAACAGCATTGCGAACAAGGAATTTTTAATGTCTAATAATTTCACAAAAGGGCAACGTTTATCACTAAGCAACGCGTATAATGTCCAGTGTTCTAGAACCTTTAAGAAGGAAAATATTGTTAATATATTGGTGGAAGCTATTTTGAATGTTGATGCCATACCCAATCCTGAAACTTTAGAACCAAGTGCCTCCACTTCAAAAAGACAACGCACTAGTACAATGCCTAGTAAAGGTAAAGGCAAAGGGAAAGGTAAAAGCAATAAGAAAAAGAAATACTATTGTGGACTTTGCAAAAAGGGTCCAGTGCAGTAGCTGCAACCTCTGGTTCGACCGTTCATGTTAGGTCTTGAGGATGACAAAGAATGGGATACCATTTTAGATGAAGATGTAGACTGGGAATGTAAAGATTGCAGAGCTTAAAATGTATTTATAACTTAAAAATTAAATGTAAAAGTATTTCTGTTAAACTGAGGGGAACGCCTTGGAAACTGGGAGGGAGTGGGTTGATCCTCAAAAGCAGCACACCAAGCCATTAAATATGGTACTGGTATCTCCTGCTTGGTGCTTTAAATATAAATATACAGGGTACTTCCTGGATTGATTGGCTCGGTGTCAGGATAATGTAACTTCTTGTGGAACATGCCACATGTCTAGGGGGTGATACTGCAGTGTGGCAGCATTGTATGTGTCTCAAGTAGATATAGTCTCCAAATGATGTAACAAGTACTGATGTTAAACCTTTAAACCCTTTTCCTTATAGAAATGCTTTGCAAACAGAGTAAACCCAGGTCAGACAGCTCCTGTAGGAGCTACCTGATCAGGGTCTGCTTTATTTGCCAATGGTATTTCATGCATCCAATCCTGTAGTTCTATTGGACAGAGAATTTTAATTGTTCATGAAATAGTATGAATATTATGTCAATGAATATATACAAGGTCATGAAATTTGGAAAAAATAAATTTCACAGGGAAAGGGTTTAACAAACATTAATTTTAATTTGAGGGCATACTAGTAATACAGACAGTCAATCTAAATCAAATCTCTTTTATTTCTTATCATTTGATAATATAGCATAAAAACAATATAAAATTTTATTTATGTAACAAAGACAGGATGGTTCTGTAGTGTTCATGGATAATAGGTTAAGCACTTATAATTGATATCAGGGGAAAAATTCTTCAAGTTCTGTATATACATCCTACAACTAAGAGAAACCCCACTAATAAAAGTTTTGTTCAGTGGTTTAGGACATGGAAATGAATGGGTGATGATTCTTTTTTAATGCATTGCTTTTTTTTAGAAAGCATTCTGCCCTAATACAGTTGCATTTATTGCACACTTATCCTAATGAATGGTGGGGTTACTATTTGACCCATGGTTTATGGTTCTCTGCATACAGAAGAAGTTTTCTACAACATCACTATTTATGTCAGCCGGGGTTACACTTTTCATGTCTTTCTTTATTCTTCGTTTGCATAAACACAAAAAAACATGAATCATACTTATAAAGTCACTATATGTTTCCTTGTGATAAAACATTTATTTTTTTCAGATGCTGACAGATTTTCACATTTATTTATGGAGTCAGACCATTCCTCTAATCATACTTCAAATAGTACCAGATCTGCAAGCCTTTTATCGTGTATGTCTGACACTGGTCGGTGGTCCCGAAAGAGTTCTAATTCTATTCTACTGTCATATTTAAATGACTACCATTAATTAAAGACTCTTGATACTTTAACATAAGATTAAGCATGTCTCTATCTAAGACCTGTTCTGCTAAATGATTGCGCATTTTGGATACTTTATTTAAAAATATATGTTCATCTGTGAGCTTTTGATGTACCGTATTGGTGTATTGAACTGTTTATCCATGTATATGCTTCTATCCAGAAGTCCCAAACTATACATTGGTCATCCTTGGTTAGTTTTCTTGTGGAAAAGGTTGTGTTCCCACTAGAATGAATGCTGTTCCTCAACTTTTTTATGTTATGAGAATAATCCATCATAAAAGTTTACACTCTGGCTGGGTAGTATAGGCTCACAACTGTGTAATTCTTCGCTTTTGCATCAGACATGTTATCAAAGTGCATCATCTGAAATGCTCTGTTGTTACTACAGTCATCAAAGCAAACATAGTCTACATAAAAGTTATACTCATTCAGTTTATTTTTTACTTCCCACACCATATGATATAGCTCACTAGCATTTGCTCCTGCTGTTGGATAGTATGCAATCGGAAAGCGAAATCCATCATATCCTAAAAAAATGAATTGCAAAACATGTGTTGCAGTTCTGGTCTCATGCTTATGTGTATTCAAGACGTCATGTCTTCGACAAACTGTCCCATTTCAATTAAGCCATCAATAGATACTGATCCATTGTTAAAGGTCATTTTTAGATCTTCTTGTACTGACATTTCATCAATAATGAGACCACCATACTTTTCTGTTTTCAGGTTTTCAGACTCATTGTTCATCCACTGAAACATTTCCTCATTGATTTCTGGAGATTGCTGTAAGCAGTTCTTATACCTGGAAAGACGACTTTCACTTGGTAATATCAGCATACCACTGTTTCGGAGGTTTGAATATGCTTCAGGAGATCTGTTCCACAAGGAAAGGCAAACCTGTAATGGATGAAAAAAGAGTTATACCCATGTCAGACAAAAACCAACATGATGACTGTGGGACCTGGAACCAAAGCTCCAATAAGTGACCAAAAGTGCGAATTATATACAACAGATTACACTTAATTTGCAAACCTGATAATAGCAAATTACTGTTTAATTTTAAAATAAGCTTATACACATATTAGATTTTAGAAAGAAATGTTTTCTTTTAATTGAAAAATTTTGTTATTTGTGAAAAATCTTGAAAAATTAGTTATGCAATTAAGAGGAATCCACTGTACATGTAAGTACTCTATAAGTAAACAAAAAATCCCTTTAACAATGAATAGTGACCCCCCCCCTCTCTCTTTCACTGAGAGAGAGGGAGAGAGAGATTCATTCTGAGAGAAAGTATCATTGTTGGGGGATTTTAGCACAGCTGAGCACTTGTGACCCCCTTTGTCCTTGTCCTTCGTCAACCAAATTTCTTGTGATCACTTTAGAGGCCACAGTTTTAGCCCAATCTTCATAAAATTTGGTCAGGATGTTTGTCTACGTGATATCCTGGATGTGTTTGAAATCAGGTAATGTGGGGTCAAAAACTAGGTAACCCGTCAAATCTTAGAAAAACCTTGTGAACACTCTGAGGTCAAGTTTTAGCCTACCCTTAATATAACTTGGTCAGAATGCTTTTTTACATCAAATCTCTGATGAATTCAAAACTTGGCCACATCGGATCAATAAGTAGGGCACCAGGGGAAAAATATTGTAAACACTCTAGAGGCTACATTTTTGTCCAGTCTTCATTAAATTGATAAGAATGTTGACTGCATGCATTCCCATTGAGTGCAAATCAGGTGGATCCAAATCTAGGTCACTTAGTCAAAGTTAGAAAAATCTTTGAGCACATTTTTTGTCATAAGCCTACACAGCATCTTTTCAGGTGAGCCACACAGGGCCATCTTGGCCCTCTTGTTGTTTTTTTTTTAGAGAGATTAATTATATATTCACCAATTTGGAATTGATTTTATAGAGATGGTTTTCCAGTTGCATGGACACGGTATAGATTCAGAACAGTCTGTGCATCTGTACTGTTGATCAGGATACAATTTTTGTTTGCTTACATGTGTCAGGGAAAGGGTTAAGTTAAAAAAAAATCCATAAAACTCGAGATCTATAACAGCAAAACTGAAATCTTTTAAATCAAAAACCAATTTTTTGTATTAACAACATTTATCTATTAAGTCATTGAATTAGGGAAATTAGATCTTCCCAAATTGTCATTTGAGGAAGACGTTTGTGAAAAAACAGGCTTGAACATCACAAAGGTGGCCTATGAAGTTTTTTTTATTATTTTAATGTGTTTTTTAGCCAGTCACATATGTTTTTTTAAATACATCTGCATCTAATATGGCCATTATAAAGGTATTCAAATATGTTTACAGAGAGATTGAGGGATATATGGAATGGATGGAGTCGGTGACATATAAAATGAACCCTTTACCTTATTAACATCCTATACTATAGATTAAACCCGTACCACGGGGGAGTAGTAAACAGTATAAAACGTGGTCAGTCTGCAGATACTACAGGCAGATCAGGTTTTATCCCATTTGCATACTGTGGGTCATTTTTGGTGCCCAGTATGAAGTAAAAGGGTAAGGCTGAAGATTTATTTACCTGTATTATTTCTTTATTCATCTGGACTTCTTTTGTCGTTTTCGTCACAGGACATGTCACTTTGAAGCCTCATGAAGGTCACCATGAGGCCCATTTGCCCGGGAAAACAATTTTTTAAAAAGATCTTCACTACTTTCTGCGGTTTTTGTTTTTCAGTTGGTAGGCCTGTGTTTTTTCTGGTTATTGCATGATTTAAAGTTAAGATTGCTTGCGAAATTGAGAACACCATGACATTTTCTAGCTGTACGCTCAACTCTAAGCTATTTTCATTCCTTTTTGACACCTTTCTTGTAAAACACTAAACTTGTTTGTATCTGTTTTGTGCTTACATATTTCCCTTGGAAAAATACTACACTGTTTAAAAGTATTAAATATTTTTTTTTGATCCAGGTAACTGTGCATCTGAGTCCGAGAAAACCCATTTCTTCGGATAACATTTCTACCTCAACAAATAGTTTATAATTATTGTCGGTAAAATTTCTATTACCTTTAGAATCTCATTCAGTTTGTGCAATACCAGTGGCAAATCCAAATTTTGATACACAGTTTTCACTTGCGGGCATGGGGAAAAAATCCAAGTGTGCTGGCAATTTCTGAAAATTGTCACTTTTGTGCAACCCTTGTCATCTAAAATGTTAGGACGCAACCAGAATATTTATGTGCACCAAATGTCCTTGAGAACCTTAATGTTCCAAAAAATCTTCTTGTTATTTGCCCAAAGACTTGTTTGAGATGGTTGCATTGCATGAAGTGCTAAAATGTTGGGTACAGGTCTTTAGCTGAAACAGACACTGACCCAGGAACCTCCATGTAATTCTTTTGCAGCCTGAAAAATAGTAAATACCTTAAATTACTGAACAAGGAAAGCAATCCATGAATCAAAGAAAAATTTGGGAAACCGAAATGAATCGAAACCGCAAAATTCATGTAAAAAAAGTCATTTCAAATGTTAAAGAGGCAGATTGGATGGAAACAAACTTTAATAATTAAGATTTAGAAAAATTCTGTAAAAAGAAATCTTGTTTGTATGGGCAATGACTTCTCCTTTTTACAATGTTTTCCACTCTAAATATATTGCAGAAGTTTACAATTTCTTTTATACAATTGCTTAACCTGTATAATGATTAGCTAGATTGGGAAAGAGAGAGAGAGAAAATATATTTTCAAAAAATTGTAGGAGTTTCTACAGATTTAGAAAAAAACATAGAGGAGAGAGAGAGAGAGAAACAAGAGGGTTTATTTAATTATAATCAAAATATATATATATTAGAGAGAAAGAAACAATATGGTTTGTTTAAATTATTTGAATATATTGGAGAGAGAGAGAAACAAGAGATTTTAATTATTAATAATTATTATTAAATATATTAATAAACAAATTTACTTACCCTTGAACAGCTTTACTGTAAAAGACCCTTTTGTCAGTTTTTTCATTTTATGATTTTTCTCGAATGACCAAAAATATATTTGTTTTTGTTTACATTTTTTTTTGGTTTTGAAAAAAACCGATGTAAAAGCCGTTAAAAATTCACCAATCAGATGGCTCGTAACACTTTGTAAAGGTCATACGAGGTTTCCGGAAGTCAGCAAGGGGTAAAAAATAGTAAATTTGGTAAAAACGTGAATGCACCGAAATCAAGACCGCGTTCAGAATAACTCCCCGTTAGAATACCTTTTCGTTTAATTATTGAGTAAAAAATGTATTCTGACGAATAACATTCGATTATAGAACGAAATACGATCCCGATATAAATTTTTAAGTCCGAATCGAGGTGTATCAGTTTTTCCTTTTTCCAATTTTGTTTTATAGGGCCATGGGTTTTTGCAACGTTTTAAAGATCGAGTGCCAGTGTTTTTTTCACATGAGTTTCAATTTCGTTTAATGGAACATGAACGATAATCTAACTGATTTTCCCGGTTGGCCTAAAACACGCAATTAAAAATTTTTTGCCGCAATGGACAAAGTAACACGCAAAGGGAAAACAGGTTTTCCAGTAGCATTACTGAAGGGTATTTAATTTCAAATTTTTTTTAAAAAAATTTTTAATTTTCGTTAGTAAGTCTTTAGACTGAACATTATTACAAAAATATTTTTTTTTGTTGTTTTAAGTTACAAAATTTCCCTTGCGCGGTAGAATTTATTTCCGGGAGAATTAAAAACTATGGGAAAAGTATATGTAAGATAAAAAAAAGTAATTTATTTTTTTGTTCATATTTTGTGTTTTTTTAAATTTAAAATAAAATTCATTTGGGAATTATCATTTTTTTTCAATGATGTCTGTTTACCCCCGCATTGCACCCCGAGCAAAACAGCAATGAAAAAAAAA
>CM037782.1:71146320-71189029 GCA_021229015.1 Solen grandis
AGGTAGATAAAAAAAAGGTCGGCCCGGGTTTTCCAGTGGAATTAAGTTTTTTTTTTTATTATACCTTATCGCTCAGAAGAAAGATAACAAAAAATATATCTAAAACAAGGCCCCATTCTGAGGATAGGGTCCTTTGCATCCAAATTACTATAAAACACAGGTACACCCATGAAAAATTTTAGAATTGGTTAAATTAATTTAAAAAACCCTTAAAAGTATCCCTAATTTTTTTACCCGGGGGTTTTAAAAAATTTAAAAAACCCCAAGCCGGCACACCCAAAAGCGAGTTTTTTAAAAAAACTTTTAAAACAAAAAAAAAATTTTTAAAAACCTTTTATTATGGAATTTTTTTTTGACGTACAAAAGGGCCCCCTTAACGCATGGAAAAAATTTTTGGGGTCGTATATAAAAGTTACTAAAAAACCCCAAATTGGTTTAACTTTTTAAAAACCCAATTGAACTTTTTTAAAAAATATTCAATTTTTTTTGGGTCAAAATATTTTTTTAAAAAAAAAAAATACCTTTTTGAACTATATTTTTCTAATACGGTTTGAACTTTTTTTTAAAAAACCAAAAAAGAACAAAATTTTTCAAAACCGGATTGAACTATGTTTTTAACCCCAAAATTGAACATTTTTTTTTCAATAGGGGGAAAATTGAAAGTTTTTCAAAAAACCGGTAAAAATTCTTCTAATCCCGTATTGAACTATTTTTTTTTTAATACCGGATTGAACAAATTTTTTTTCTAATACTGGAAATTGAACAGTTTTTCAAATCCCCTATTGAACTTTTTTTTTTTTTCAAAAACCGGTATGAAAAAATCCGTTTGAACAAACCCCCGGGGTTTGAACATTTTTTTTTCAAAATACCTTTATGAACATTTTTTTTCAAAATCCGGGGTATTGAACTATGTTTTCTAATCCCGGGTTTTTGGAACTAATCCCGGTTTGAACTATTTTTTTCAAATACCGTATTAAATTTGTTTTTTCTAATCCCGGGTATTAAACTTGTTTTTCAAACCCCCGGGGAGAACTTTTTTTTCAAACCGTTTTGAAAAAATTTTTCCCAAAACCTAGAACTTTTTTTCCCAAACCGTTTTTAACTTTTTTTTTCAACCGGAATTTTGAACATTTTTTCAAACCGGGATTGCCCAAACCCGGATTGAAAAATCCCGGAAGAACAGTTTTTCTAATCCGGTAGGGGAACTATATTTTTCAAACCCCCCTTTTTAAATGTTTTTCTAATACCGTTATTGAACTATGTTTTTCTAATACCGGTATTGAACTATGTTTTTCTAATACCGGTATTGAATAATACCGGTTATTGAACTAATACCGGTATTGAACTATGTTTTTCTAATACCGGTATTGAACTATGTTTTTCTAATACCGGTATTGAACTATGTTTTTCTAATACCGGTATTGAACTAATACCGGTATTGAACTAATACCGGTATTGAACTATGTTTTTCTAATACCGGTATTGAACTATGTTTTTCTAATACTGGTATTGAACTATGTTTTTCTAATACCGTATACACGGTCAGATTAGGCGCAGCTACGTATAAGGCGCATCCTAACTTTCAGGGTAACTTATTTGAAAAAAAAAAAATCACTTATCGTATCGTATTCGGCGAAATCTTGTTTTGAAATTTGCGCCGTCGTACATTTTGACAGACCGAAAGCTATCTGTACGTCACCGGGCTAATCATACGGTGAACCGTTTTATTTACACATGGCATAAGATTAGCATTAGACCGTTATATTAACGACGGGTAGGATAAAGGTGACACATTTTCATAACATGACATTACTCAACCGTGTCCCCGCATTCTAACACTGGGGACCATTGTCACATTGTCAAAATTCTCCCAACTAACAAACATTACGTAACAATTGCCACCTGTCAAGTTTCTCCTATACATCATGAGGTCCCGTAAAATAAACTTATTTGTTTATATTGAAAATGGCTTCCATCAAGTTGTTTCAGTTTCTCAGGATCATTTTATCATGAAATATACCTGTAGGATAACTTATAAGAACAATAGCAATAATCTGGTATTGTTTATCATGGTTTTGTATAGACTTTGTGTCATATTATCGTATTCATTGGCTTTCAGTATATTCATTTTCTGAGATCGTATACCGGTAATTTTACTTCTCAGTGATTGAAAAAAGAAACCTGAAAAGCTGTATATCATCATATAAGGCGCACCCCCTCTATAAACGTGAATTATCTGGAAAAAAGGTGCGCCTAATCTGCCGGTGTATACGGTACCGGTATTGAACTATGTTTTTCTTTGCTGTAGAGACTGTATAGAATACGAGTTGCAATTTTGTATTTTTAGCAGATAGAGTAGACTTAACCCTTTCCCTCATATAGACTCATTTTGACGCACTCAGTAGGTACCACATAAAGCCTGATCTGCAGATAACCACAGTTAAACCTTACCAAATTTAATTACAAAATCCTCATTTCCAGACCACTGAGGAGCAGCGAACAGCATAAAACCTGATCAGCCTGCGAGTTACTCGCAGGCTGATTTGGTTTTATGCTGTTCGCATAGGTCTTTTTATGGTGTCCTCTATGAGGGAAAGGGTTAAGTAAAGGTTTGGTCTGTTTACCAAGGCATTAAAACTTGTCCAAATGAGGTACAGGTACACAGAAAGCTACTAGCCTTGAACTGTAAAGTGAGAACCAATACAAAAGGCCTATTAATCTATATTTAGATTACATTTTAAATAACCAGGCATGCGTTCACTATGACAAACCATATGCAACTGGTAGCTTACAGTCGCCTATCAACCCGTCACAGTGCCATAAACCGCAATGTCCACGTCTACCTATGTACTGCATAAGATGTACGTGAACAGCTTGGTATATGGTCCTAATACAACTCCAAAGCTGACTGTAAGCAACCGGTTGCATACGGTTTGGCATACTGAACGCACGCCAGTTTGAAGGGTCAAATATTCAAAATTTTCCATTAATGATTTTTAAGAATTTTCAAAACCAAAATAGATCTGTATATTCTACTGCGCAGTAGACCACTGTCACGTGACCACCAAAAATAAAATGGAGGGCGATAGAATTGAGGTAAGATCTTATATCAAAACGTGGTATTTGGAAATTTGAACAGAATATTAAGAAAAAATATTGTCCATTGAAAGCCAGAAGGGGCTATCAGCCTTCTTTTTACATATGCTAATAGCCCCTTCTGGCTTTCAATGGACGATATATTCTTATTCTTTGCTTTAGCAGTGTAGAAGTATGCACTATTATTATCAAGTCACAGGGAAACTACATTTATTTAACATTATAATCAATCTGTCAGACAGTGTGCTAACTCAGCAAGAACAATATATAATTTCTGAAATATCAAAATGCTAAGCTGGACAGTTTATTCTTTAATGAAAGTCATCATTCATAAAAAAATAGGGGGTGGGGGGGGGGGGGAGTCTTAGAGAGAGCTGACAGCCAAAAGAGCAGGTGATCTTTTGCTGTTGGCATATATCTTTTATGTATACACAAAAATCTGAAAAAAGTTTCTGTATCCACATTAATAAAGTCCATTATTTTTTTGGTTTTACAGACTGAAAATTACAAATTTAGTGGTATTTTTGTTGTTGTTGTATTGGGCTTTACTGTCGCTGCAATAGTATTTCAATCAGTGGTATTTTTCAACCAGAGAACATGTTTCTACAGTAAGGAATAACTTTAGAACTATTAAGAAATGAGAAAGCAGAAACAAATTTCTCATTTCTCTTTTTCACTTACAGCATTTCAATGTTTTACTTATCTAAAATTGATAAAATTTCATCCTTTCCCTTTTAAGTACGGTAAATATTCCCTATTATACACCTCTGGGGCTTTACAAGTTGTTGTTGTTGTTTTATTAAAAGTCTACAAATGACTTAAATAAATGCTCAGTTCCCTCCACAAGTCATTATTTATGATTTTTTAATAAATTCATGAATAATAGTTTCGGAGTTGTTCTCAAACACTGTCTATTTAGAATAACTGAGTAAGAAATTTGATCTAAATCACCTGAGAATGTGCTTAAAAGATGATGTGATCACGGCTCAATTAATTTGATCAAACTTACATTGAGCATAAAATCATACCTTGGAGTACGATATTTGAGCATTCTTGAAAAAAAATCATGCTCAAGCTTTTGTTCGAGTAATACAGTGTTCTCAAGCACAGTGCCTCGAGCATAATTGAGTATGAAATTTGACTGACCTGAGAATGTACTTAAAAGAGGTGAACACCACTCATCCATCAAACTTTTGTGAGCATGATAATCATAATTAAGTTTGAGTATTTTCTGTCTTACTAAATTTAACTGGGGCCAGAAATGTGTAATATCTTCATCATCTTTTTGGTCCTAATGAAAGGGTGTATGTATGTGGGGGATTTAAATTTAAGGGGTGCATGGTGGAGCTCAACTGGTTATTTCATAAACCTATTAACCCTTTCCCTCATATATACCCATTCTGACGCCCTCAATAGGTACCACATAAAGCCTGATCTGCAGAAAACCACAGTTAAACCTTACCAAATTTAATTACAAAATCCTCATTTCCAGACCACTGAGGAGCAGCAAACAGCATAAAACCTGATCAGCCTGCGAGTCACTCACAGGCTGATCTGGTTTTATGCTGTTCGCATAGGTCTTTTCATGGTGTCCTCTATGAGGGAAAGGATTATATATGATCTCTGTCATGCAGCAGTCTACCTGTTGATCAAGAGTTCTTTGGAAAAATAAGTTCCAAGTATGTAGTGAAAACCAATTAACAAATTAATTGAACTATCATTACAATAAATCAACAGATTTTTAACAAAAAAGTCTAGACCACAAATATGACTTCTTCACTAAATTTAATTTTTCAATAACAATACAGTTTGGAGTGGCAAATTTTCAATGACAATCACTCACTGAAAACTACTTTACTACAATGACATAGGCTCAGTTTTGTGTCCTTTATTTCATTTTCATATTTTAACACCTCTTTAAATCTCTATGTTCTCTATCCCTTAACCCTATATTCTCTCTAGTATTCTCTGACCTTATCTCATTTATCAAACAACTCTCATCCAGTCTTTTTTTTAACCTTTTTTAAATCTTATTCTATCAATCTTCTCTCTGATATTTCTGGCTGCTCAATTCACTCCTTTTCTCTCCTTTTTTCTTTCTTCCTTTTTCTCTCTAAAGCTAGCTTCAATTACAACATTTTAATAAAGTGAAACAGAATCCTAACACTATCAGTTCAGCTGAAATAATACTCTCAACAAGCAGAACAGTGAAAAAACATAACTTGTGTATACACACTGTAGATTAAATGTCACTATTTCTATCTATAATTGCTGCTTATTATATTTCCCGTATGTGCACTGCATAAAAATATCAAAGCTGGTTACAGTCAAAACTGTAATTGTGTATGACTCTACAAACGTTACTCAGTTATTTTTACATCCTTATCATATTTCCTTTCTCATCTGACACCTGGTTGGTAAAGTTGTATTACAACTTTAATCTCGGTCTCACTCAATACAACGATTGAATAACTTGCCCATTTTGCTAAATTGTTTCTTGTACTATAGTCCATAAGACAATTATACAATTAATCCTTTCCAAGTTTCTCTTGCTTGTACTGGCTCTGGGCCAAACAGTGGATTTTGTAACCCAAGTTGTAATGGCCAGCTTTATTTTTCATCCAATAAACTGCATTCCTTAATATTTTTGTGTGTTAATTTATATAAAAGGCCCATCAATATTATATCAAATTTAGCTAATAGTTGCTCAATATTTTTCATACTGCCTTTCATAGGAGCCATTAATTATGTCAGTGTTTCAACTATAGCTATTCTACTGAAATTAGAAATATTCTTCAATCACTAATTGCTTCTTTAAAAGTTTCTAATTTAACATTATAACATAATACACTGTATAAGTTTTCTTGAAAAAGAACAAAAACATTTTCTGAATATACCACCACCTAACACTATATATATTTTTTTTTTCTCACAGTGATAGAGTCTATTAAGACATCTCTACATTTCAGAGATGTCCACAAGATATGGGGATAAACTTTTGTGAAAGATTTATAAATTCTGGCAGTGTCTATTTTGTTTAAATGTGGCCATGCATGTTTACTTCTTGTGGTGATCTAACCAGGTTTCATATATCAAGATATGTGAGGGCGAGTCAATAAATAACCAGCCTAACCTGTTTCGGGTTGAGATCTACCTCTTCTTTTTCAATATAATTTCCCTCCAGGGCTATGCACTTGGACCAACGGTGTTCAAGTGCCATCAGCCCAGAAGTGAAGAAGTCAGGGTCCTTTCCATGGAACCACTCCTCAACTGCCGCCATGACTTCTTTGTCAGACCGGAAATGATGTCCACGTATATGACCCAAGTCTCATCCACAGAAACTAGATGCAAAAGGAATTCATCTTTTGATCTCAAACGCTTCAACAATGCATTGCATACTGATGCTCTCATTGCCATTTGCTCATTGCTAAGGGATTTTGGGACCCAACGGGCTGTAAGATTGCGCATCCCTAAACAATCAAGCAAGATTGTTGAAACTGTACCATGTGAAATGCCTAATGCCTGTGCTATTTCTTCAACCTTTCTTCGCCTATCTGAGTATACCAGATCTCTGACTTTATTACACATTTCTTCGTCGGTGGCATCAACTGGGCGCCAAGACCTGGCTTCATCTTCTGAAGACGTTCTACCGCGTTTAAACTCCCAAACCAAGAATTTAACTTGAGAATAAGATGGTTCAGAAGACCCATACACATCAACTAACTCAGCATGTATGTCCTTACCAGTTTTACCTTTTAAATGCAAGTACCGAATTACAGATGAAAAGCTTGCTTTTACATCACTAGCCATGTTTGATATTCAATATCTGACAAACAAATGACCGTATACATGTGTAGTTTTGAACACAGGTATAGTACATGTATTGAAAGAATGCGTGAAAATCGTGGATGTCTCGGTTGATCGGAGATGTCATAGGCTGGTTATTTATTGACTAGCCCTCTTACCATAATATTTCTAGTGGGGCAAAACATGTGACAAATATCTGCTCAACTTTGAGTTTGAGCTAAAGTGATGTTCTTGAAAAACAAGTGCTTATAATGTTCAAATGAATGCAATGACTCCGTGTTATGGTCAAGTTTAAATTTATGTGACAAACAGACAGACCAAAAACAATATACCCCAATCTATTGATTTCATTTATATATAACTGACAGTGTAATCCTTTTCCACTTGGGAAATAGTTTTGTACTGTCAAATTTTAAGATTCAATTCAAATTCTTAACTGATTTTAGTTTGTTATTTGCTCTACCATGATGTATTATGCAATTACTGAAATAATCATCTATTTCTAATTCACACTCTGTCTTTTTTCAGAACAACAGACAGAGTCAAGCTATGGTGCCTGGAGATAATAACGCTACATCAATGAATAAGGTTAGTAATCAAGAAATATCAATGTATTAGGTACCAAATAACCTCAAAAGTTTATAGTTTAATTACTAACAATAGGGAAGTCATATGTAAACAAGAGGGCCATAAGGCCCTATATCACTCACCTGAGGGGTCTTGATGTATAGGCATTGAAGACATCACCATAGGGCCAAGATTTTGACAATCTAGGTAATGAACCATTTGATGATGCTACATACCAAATATCTAAGCTCTAGGCCTCATGGATTCATAGGAGAAGATATTTGAAAGTTTTTCCTATGTAACTCTATGTAGAACAAGTGACCCCTGGTGTGGGGTCATATATCGCCGTAGGGCTTTGATTTGAAAAAATCCTGGTAATGGCCCATTAGATGATGCTACAAACCAAATATCTAAGCTCTAGGTCTTCTGGATTCATAGGAGAAGATTTTCAAAGATATTCCTATGTAACTCTATGTAAAACAAGTGACCTTGGTGTGGGGTCATATATCACCGTAGGGCTATGGTGAGCTAAAAAGAAGATTTGCATTAATACATGACTAGTAATTTATGAAATTAATTGTTTATCCAGAACACTAAAAATGGTAAGTATCTTTGAAGTTTGTGTTGATGATGCTCAAAATTAAATAGACGACACAAATTGTTTCCAAGATTTCTTTCATTTATATATTACTGACAGTGTAAACCTTTTCTACTTGGGAAATAATTTTTTGCTGTCAAATTTTAAGATTTCAATTCAAATTCTTAACTGATTTTAGTTTGTTTCTTTGCATTGTTCATTGTTTCCTTTAAAAGGATGTTAATAAACTGTAAATATACAGGTACGAAATTCAGTTAAGCAATACTGTGCCAGTAATGAAAAGATACAGTGATAATAAATTTTCAGCTTGTGTGCATTTTTGATGTAAATAAATTGTTGTTATAAGGATTTGAAATTCAATTAAGGAATACCAGTAGTGAATAGACATTGTGATTCTGGTTTTTAAGCTTGCTGTGTGCATTCTGGATCGATTGTCAAGGAGACTAACAGTCTGTGTATTTCTTGTTATCGAAGTCAGAATCAAGGCTCTGCCCAGTCATGCCTGACTCTCCTTAAGCTCTTCCCTACCAGAATGAAATATGAATGAAAAACCAGGTTTTCTTTTTGCAATGTTTCGTCCCAGTACAGATTATTTGTATCAGTCAAATAATTTTGTGCTCAATGTCTATTAAATCTAATGCAATTCTGTATAAAGCAAACATACATAATATGTGCAACAAGGATTTTTAATTTTTTCTGTATAAAGCAAACATACATAATATGTGCAAAAGGATCTATTTGACCACCAAAAGGGGAGGTAATTCATTTTCATTTTTTTTAACAAAAATAGCTTGTAAGCACAACTTAATATCTTTGCAACTAATTGTACCATATAAACATATACAGGGGTAAAAGTTGGAAAAATATAAAATCCTAAAAATTAGTCTGTAGGCAGGGTGCCGAGTTGGAAAGAACCTTTTTGAAGATCGAGGCTAGACTTCCAGCATGACCCAGATAACTTTTATCTCTGCATATTTTGAAAGTTCTGCTATGAAGTGCAAATACATGGCTAAAAAAGTGATGTAATTCCTGACCTACTTAAACAATTCACCTCATACACACAGAAGCTGTCTGATCAGTCTCTTCTCGGTTTGCTCATTCAGTATTCATATACTGTTTTAAGTTCATTAGAGAAAGCACCTTTATATATACTATAGTCAGAGCCATAAACTCCTACTTCAAAGACAAGTTCTCGAATTACTTTGCCACAGAACCATGACACTGAAATTAGTTTTCTTGAATATATGCTTAATTTATTTCTTGCACTTTTTACAGGCACAAGCCGTTACATATTATCCAGTATCAACTAAGAGCCTTACAATACAAGTACAAATTCCTTTATTCAGCAAGATAGGCCTCCGGCCCATAATACATTTCATTATACATATATGAATATAACAATGTAAAGAGTTGTGTTTTCTAATACCAGTCTTTTATTACATTTGAGCATAGATGGAATTATGTAAGTTAATATAAAGGAATAATTATGATCATGATCATACTTTAGTAATCCCCTGAGTTTATTGCATTCAGTAAATGATATATGTAACAAGATACATTATTGATAATTGAATCATCATTGCTACTTAATAAATGATAAAAATGGTGGTGTGTGTATCCTGAGATGTACCATATGTACAAAAAAAGTTCTCTGATATTTTCATATTTTTTACAATGAAAAAAGGCATGGAATTCACAGTCAATGATAGGTACATTATTTGATGAACAATATTTACAAATTCTATGTTCTTTTGGTATATGTGTATATCTCCCAACTTCAATGATAAGTTTGTGATTTGAACATCGAAATTTGGCTAATGCTATTTTAAATTTTCTTTTTATGCTTAAACAAAGGTAACGTTCGGGATTCAATTGGGTTTTAAAATGTTTATAATGGTGACAATGACTTGATGTTGTAAAGTCTTCATGCCACTTCTAAGTGTAACAATCTTTAATCCGTTGCTTGAAATGAGAAACAAATACATTTTTATCACCAACATCCTGTGAAATCCATACATAACCAAATCCATACTTAAATAATACATTTTTTACTGATATAATCAAATGCTTTTCAAAAAAACAACATACAAACAGTAAAACCGACCACCTTTCTTTGATAAATATTTTTGCACCATCGCCTGTAAGCAAAAGACATCGTCTACTGCTGAGTAGACGCACCTAAAACCCGCTTGTGACTCATTTATTTTATTATTGTCTTCTGACCAAGTATATAGATGTTTATTAATTATTGCAGAAAAGGAAGAACAATGATGACAAAGAAAATACTCCAGAAAAGAAAAAGAAAAGGGTAGGTAAAAATATGTCTTTATAATACACCTAGTACAGGTATTCAGGTGTCATGTCAAAAAAAAATCAAATTCAGACTAGGCCTGAACTAGGATAATTTTATTATAACTCAATAGACTACCACCATTTTAATGAAAATCTGATTTAAATAATATATAAATAATAAAAATTAGAATACATCAATACAAAGAGCTAAGAAACATTCTTTTTATCAATATTGAAATGAATTACAAGTATAGTATGCATGTGCCTAATAGCTCATATTTATATAGTATCTAATTTCCATGATCACAAAGTTTGTCTAATGTTGGATATGATCTCATTTCAGCCAGAAGATTTTATATAAATAAAACTGTTTTACGCATCTATTCCATCCCCCCCCCCCCCCCATAAATTTGAAACCACATCACTGAATAAAATTTACAACATATATTAAGTATTTAATGCTTATTTTCATGAGCATCTTCAATGCTGAATGGCATGCACAATACATTTGTACTATTCCAAAATGTTCATTCTAATCTGTTAAAGAAACTACAAGGTTGGATGAGCAAGTGTGAATCCTTACAGTCATTACTGACTCATTACTAACTATATCATGCAATTAAATTTGCCAACAAGTCTGACTTAAATATGTAATATGACAAATTTCAATAACACTGAAAAGCATATTAGCAGTCCCTGCAGGCATGCACAGATTTTAACCATTTTAACCACATAATAAGAGTAAGATTGCTGTGTTAGGCATGATGACAAAAAATGTGGCATCTAAAGTGTTTTTCTAACATTTGACTAAGTGACCTAGATTTTGATCCTACCTGAACTGGGAATTCATGCCATCATCATTCTTATCAAGTTAAATAAAGACTGGTACAAAAATGTAGGTCCCTAGAGTGTTCACAAGATTTTTCTAAAATTTGCCCTTGTGATCTACTTTTGACCCCATGTGACCCAGTTTTGAATTCATCCAAGATTTGAGTTAAACAAACTTTCTAACCGATTGACATTAAGGTTAGGCTGAAACTGTGGCCTCTAAAGTGTTCATAAGGTTTTTCTAAGATTTGACCTGGTGACCTAGTTTTGACCCCACATGACCCATTTTTGAACTCATTCAAGGTATCATGTAGACAATCACCCTGACCAAATCTAATGAAGATTGGGCTAAAAATGTGGCCTCTAGAGTGTTCACAAGGATTTTTTTTAAGATTTGACCCGGTGACCTAGTTTTTGACCCAAAACACCCTGACCAACTTTCATGAAGATTGGGCCAAAACTGTGGCCTCTAGAGTGTTCATAAGGTTTTTCTAAGATTTGACCTGGTGATCTTGTTTTTGACCCCACATGACCCAATTTCGAACTCATCCAAGATATCATGTAGACAAACATCTTGACCAAGTTTCATGAAGATTGGGCCAAAACTGTAGCCTCTAGAGTGTTCACAAGCAATTGTTGATGACAGATGACGCACAAAAAGCAGTCACAAAAGCTCAACCTGAGCACAAGTGCTCAGGTGAGCTAAAAGCACTGACCAGTGCTGTTTTCTTACTATGTTCTTATTGAAAACACTTATACATTTCTCTGACAAGTTTTCAATCCATTTCACAGGATACTGGAGTCATGGAGACTGGTTATAGATATGCAGAAAGGCCTTTAATTCAAAAAAATGGCACCGAGCTGTAATAAAGATGGCATAGAAAAAATCTAAACTATATTGAGTCTAGAGGTAAGTATATGTGTCACTTATATCTTATATAAGCATAATATACATGTTTTCAGGCCCTACTGAATAGGCTTTGTCCTTTTTAAGTCCATCAACAAATAATTAACTTCTTTCTTCACTGTCTGCATACCACTAGAATTATCATTTATGATTTTTAATACCCCGCATACCACCTCGTCTCCATGTAATGTAAGTATAGGACAGGACTAGACATGAAATGATGGGACGTGACAATAAATTTGATTCCTACCAAGAGCCCCCACTTCCGTAAAGTGCGGGTGAAATAATGATGATGATCATCATCATCATTGTATTATCAAACAAAAATGTTTCCTATTTTTAGCGCTGACGTCATGTGACGTCATAGGATGCTGAAAATGCTATTGCTTAAAAACTTATACATTTCTGTCAAAGTTGTTAATTGTTCATTATTCTAAACAACCAATATCATGTCGAAATCACTGCCCAAATAAAGAGAAATTAGTAATATGCTGTGACATCACATGAAATCTTATGAAGTCAGGACTCAAAATATCTAAAGAAAATCTGCAGAACTGCAAACTGTGTAAGTTTCAGTTTTTTGTCTCATCTGAAAGCTCTATAATCTTATAATGAAAATTTACGTCCTATGTTTGAATCTTGCTTCAACCACAGAACCTCGGTCTTTCAGAATTTTGGTCAGCTGAATGGATATGCACAGCTAAGTCTTGAGATGTAGCATCTGTGAAAATTTGAGGAAATTCAGACCATAAATGGCGGCTATAGAGCACGTACAATATTTTTCACTATTTTTAGCTCTGACGTCACGTGATGTCATAGGATGCTGAAAATGTTAAAATTAAAGCACATACATTACTCTCTTATCTATGAAATTTTTATCATTCTGAACAACCGACATCATATCGAAATCATTGCCCAAATAATAAGAACTAAGTTGTATGTTGTGACATACATGACGTCAGATGACAAGAGTTCTAAATGGATCAAGTTTATTTTAACATCATTTATGAAAATCTGGCCAGTAGTTTTGGAGAAGATGATTTTTAAAGTTTTCATATTTTTTTCTTTCTGTTGCCATGGCAACCAGAGTTCTACATGGATCAAGTTTATTTTAGCAACTTTTGTGAAGGTTGACCTAAGGATCATCCCTGCCAAGTTTAATTAAATTCTCTCCAGTGGTTTCAGAGATGTTGATTAAAGTTTTCCCTATATACATAAAAGGCAAATAAGCCCCGCCCCTGGCGGCCATGTTTTTTAATGGATCGGAATAATTTTAGCAACTTTGGTAGGGGTTGACCCAAGGAACATCTGTACCAATTTGTTTTAAAATCTGGCCAGAAGTTTTGAAGCAGATGATTTTTAAAGTTTTCATATTTTTTTCCATTTGTTGTCATGGCAACCAGAGTTCTATATGGATCAAGTTTATTTTAGGAAATTTTGTGAAGGTTGACCCAAGGATCATCCCTGCCAAGTTTAATCAAATTCTCTCCAGTGGTTTCAGAGATGTTGATTAAAGTTTTCCCTATATACATAAAAGGCAAATAAGCCCCGCCCCTGGCGGCCATGTTTTTTAATGGATCGGAATAATTTTAGCAACTTTGGTAGAGGTTGACCCAAGGAACATCTGTACCAATTTATTTTAAAATCTAGCCAGTAGTTTTGAAGCAGATGATTTTTAAAGTTTTCATATTTTTTTTCCATTTGTTGCCATGGCAACCAGAGTTCTATATGGATCAAGTTTATTTTAGGAAATTTTGTGAAGGTTGACCCAAGGATCATTCCTGCCAAGTTTAATCGAATTCTGTCCAGTGGTTTCAGAGGAAATGTTGATTAAAGTTTTCCCTATATACATATAAGGCAAATAAGCCCCGCCCCTGGCGCATGACGCACGACGCCGGACACAGGGCGATCACAATAGCTCACCTTGAGCACTTTGTGCTCAGGTGAGCTAAAAAAGGTTACATTTAGTAAAAAGTACACTATTCTGCCCTGCCATGAATAGAAGTACCATCTTTTATTATTAAATGACATCTCCTCTAAAACCACTGGGCAGAATTTGATAAAACTTGGCAGGGACGTTCCTTGTTGAAAAAATAAACTTGATCCATGTGTAACTCTGGTTACCATGGCAACGGAAAGAAAAAAAATTATGAAAACTTTAAAAATCATCTCCTTCAAAACAATTGGCCAGATTTCAAAATATTTTGGTACAGATATTCCTTGGGTAACTCTCTACCAAAATTGCTAACATTATTCCGATCCGTAAAAAAACATGGCCGCCAGGGGCAGGGCTAATTTACCTTATACATGTATGTATGTAGTGAAATCTTTAAACGACATCTCCTCTGAAACTGCTGGACAGAATTTGATTAAATTTGGCAGGGATGATCTTTGGATGAAGCTTCACAAAAGTTGCTGAAATTATTCCAATCCATAAAAAACATGGCCACCAGGAACGGGGCTAATTTGCCTAATATGTATATAGTGAAATCTTTAAATGACATCTCCTCTGAAACTGCTGGACAGATTTGATAAAACTTTACAGGGATCATCTCCTTCAAAACTACTGGCCAGATTTCAAAATGTTTTGATACAGACTGATGTTCCTTGGGTAACCGACTAACCGTATACTCAGGTGAGCGATCCAGGGCCATCATGGCCCTCTTGTGTTCATCTTCATAAGACATGTCTGTGTCCTCCGTCTTATATTATTGAAATGATTATAACTGCAGGTTGACAACTGATCAATGGAAATGAAAATGGCAACACTGAAAAATGACGACAACTGTGTTCCGATACCCAACCAGATGTGCAGTGTCAAGTCCGTCAAATGGAATTATAACCTTCATGGACATACTTAAACATGAAACATCAACAAAATACCAATAAAATCCTAATTCTTGTAACATTTCACTTACGCTTGAACGATTCCTGTGACGGCTTGTGACGTACCTTGCGGCTCTTCTTTGTACTCTTTTGATTTTGTCAATTTGGTTTTGGTTGTATGGATCCCATACGGTTTTTGCATATTCTAATTGGGGTCTGACTAACGTTTTGTATGCTTGTTCCTTGATAGAGTTGGAGTTAATTCGTACAGTTTAGATTATCCCATGCTCTGGTAAAATTGCAAAAAGTCCAACCTTTACACCATTCATAATGATTTCCTAAACTTTGTTCTGGAAGGCAGCTGTTTTTAAGTCTCAGTGATTTCTCTGACCAGATTTCTTCATTGTCCAAGATGCCTCTAACAAAAATCACACAAGCCACATTTGGTATTTGGAACCATTGTAAGAATAATCAGCACTGAATCAGAATACTGAGAGAAAGAAGTATCTGATGCTTGGACCATGGGATAACATTAAAATGGGACGTATAGGGTTATCCTAACATGGGATGTTCATGTTTATCATTTGGGTATATCAAACATGGGGAAAGTTTGGATTTAGGTTGGGTTTATCCTACAACAGGATGTTCAGAAATTGAGGGTGGGGTTTATTGCAATTTTCAATATTTTTTTCCAGTGTTTTTAAACTTTTTCTAAAAGGAATTTATACCTCCATGTTCTTTACTACTATTTGATCATTAATACTTTCACCAAGTGCTGTTAGTAGTATAGGTATTGAGCGTCCCTGGCTCACCCCCCCCCCCCCTCTCCCTCGCCAGGGACGCTCAATACCTATACTACTACCCGAGAACTAAAAAAAATCAAAAAAATCACACTAATGTAAACTTTAAAATAACACAGTGTAAATTTTTAAAAAAAAACAACAATGAAAAAAAAAAAAAAATTTATGCTTGCGAACACATAAAGGTTTTCCCAATATCTATTTATAAACTGAAAAATCCAATATTAGGTGTAACAGTCAAGTTTTTCCCCAGTCAGTTTCTTCCCCAGGGAAGAAATTACACCGTTAAGTTTCATAACGGTGTCACAGTACTTAAGAGAATAATTTACACCACCACCGTTAAGAAAAATAACGGTGTTACAGTATATTAATACCCCGGAAGTTAGGAAATTATTTAAATTAACACACTTAACGGTGTTACAGTATATTAATACAGTTTATTATATTCTATTTTCAGGGACAACTTCGAGTAGACTTACAAGCACTCACAAATGAAGACTACAACATAACAGATGTACATTTTAAGTGTACTACTATGGTTTTATTAAAAGATTTAAAACTCAGTTATTTGTAATTCTTGTTCATAAAAACTTCCTGTAATGTCTTCACCTTTTAAATCTTTTATTTTATAAGTAACAGGATTTGTATTTAAAACTTGTTCAATTACAAATATTTCTCTACCAACGATAGTATAACCCTTTTCAAATTTACCTTTCTTTTTTGTTATTCTTACTCTATCTCCAACTTTGAATTTAGGTTTCTTAATTTTCTTTTCTTCTTCTGGATATAAATTTTCATACACTGTTAATGTATTTTCTGATTTACTTGCTTCAACAGGTGTCATTTTAATTGAAGAATGAATTGTATTATTATAATCTTTAACTAATTGATCTAATACATCATAATATTTAGTAGTTTCATGAGCAGTAAAATATTTAAACATATGTTGTTTCATAGTTCCTATCCAACGTTCTACTACACTAGATTTTTCTTCATTCTCAGTTGAATATAATTTTATGTTATTATCCTTTAATAATTCTTTTACTTGTCGATTATAAAATTCAGATCCTTTATCTGACCAAATAAAAATTGGTTTTCTTTCTTTAAATAATGTTTTAAATGCTTCACTTACTGTTACTCCTGTTTTATTTTTTAAAGGAATTAACCAACCATATTTACTAAAAACATCTATAACTGCCAATAAATATTTATAATGTTTATTTTGTTTTGAATATTGTTGCATATCTACCAAATCAACAGCCCATATTTTATCTATTGAATCAACAAAAACACGTCTTTTAGGAAATTTCTTTATAACTCTATGATGTAATTCATCTGCTAATTTATTTGTTCCTATAAATCTATTTTTCTTAGATCCACACTCAGAACATTTACCTTTTAACATTTGTCTATTATTGGTTGTTGTTACTTGTTCTACTGAATTATTTTCAGTATTCTTTTTACAACGTAAACAATATATTTTTGGGTGATCCATTTTTAATGATAAAAAAAATGGTGGAAGGAAAAATCTGTAAAAAATGTGGTGAATATAAAACATATAATAATTATTACAAAGAATCTAAAGCCCCTGATGGGTTAAAAGCAAAATGCAAAAAATGTTTATACTTTGTTAAAAGAGATCATCGAGAAAGAAACAAAGAAAAATATAAACAATCTTATCAAGAGTTTATGGAAAGAAATCCAGATTATCAAAGTAATTATTATTTAAATAATAATTAAAAATGTTCTATAAAAATGGTCGATAAAAAATCCAAATCATTTAAAAAAAAATAAATATATAAACTTATTAAAAGATAAAATAGTTATTAATCACTTTCCTTTGAAAATAAAAATAATAATAACAAGTGAATTTTTAACCCCTTTAGCTCTTGATATAATAGAAAGTCATTACTCTCATCCTATTGAAATTATTCAAACACAAAATAATATAGAAAAATTCTATAATAGTTTAAAAGATAAATTTGAAGCTTGGGTAGATAAATTTCAAGAAAGAGGATCTGGTTTTGTTTTTAGAAATATTAAAAGTGTAGAAGTAAAACAATATAAATATGATTATCAGAAAGCTTCATCTTATATACCTCTTCAATTTAAATCAAATAATATTATTAATGTTAAAAATAAAAATGATAATAAATGTTTTCTCTGGGCAATACTATCAAAGTTATTCCCTGCAGATGATAACAAAAAAAAATTAAAAGTAGAAGACAAAATAATATATCTATAAATGTATTTGCATTAGAAGATCAATCTAATAAACAATCTTTATATCCAGTTTATGTTTCAAACAATGAAAGTGAAAATGTAGTTGATCTTTTATACATTGAAAGTAATGAAAATACCCATTATTGTTTAATTAAAAATTTAGATAGTTTTCGTTATAAGAATAATCATAAATCATTTACATGTAGAAATTGTTTACAAGGATTTCAAAGGGAAACAACACTAATTAATCATCAAGAAATAAAAAAAAAAGTTGTAATGCCTGAACTAGGAAAAAATATTCTTAAATTTAAAAATTACAATTTTAAAAATAAATTACCATTTGTTATATATTGTGATTTTGAATCAAATAATATTCCATTATCTACTACTCAACCAAATCCTAATAAAATAATTATTAAATAAAATAATAAATTAAAAAAAAACTGAATGTTATATTTGTGAAAAAGGATTTGAAAAACAAAGTGATAAAGTAAGAGAACATAATCATCTTTCGGGGGAATATAGAGGAGCAGCATGTCAATCATGTAATACAAAAGAAGGTAAAGTAACAAAATTAATACCTGTATTCTTTCATAATGGTTCTAATTATGATTTCCACTTTTTAATTGAAGAACTTATGAAATATGAAGATAAGTATAACAAAGTTAAACCATTATCAAAAACATCTGAAGAATATATTTCTATAGATTATGGGTCATATTATAAAAAATTAAGATTCTTAGATTCTTATAGATTCTTTTTAAAAGGATTATCTAATGTTGCTAAATCATTAAAAGAATTTCCTATTTTAGAAAGTGAAATTAATGCTATGCAGCTGGAAAATGCAAAGCAGCTGGAACAGAGTTCCATACAAAGTTCCATTAAAGACACTAAGTTTTTAAAACAAAAAGGGTTTTATCCATATGAATATATTGACTCTATTGAAAGATTAAAAGAAACTGAATTACCACCAATAGAAAAGTTTTATTCAACACTTACACAAGAAGGAATATCTGAAGAAGACTATAATCATGCAAAAAATGTTTGGGAATATTATAATTGTAAAACTTTACAGGATTATCATGAATTATATTTAAAGACTGATGTTCTTATTTTAGCAGATGCCTTTGAACAATTTAGAAATTTCTTCTTAGAAAAACATGAAATAGATCCTGCTTATTGTTTTTCTGCTCCTGGATTAACCTGGCAATGTGGACTAAAATATACTGGAGTAGAGTTAGAACTTTTAAGTGATTATGATAAGTTATTAATGTTTGAAAAAGGAATTAGAGGTGGGTTCTCTGGGGTATTAGGTCCTAGACATGTAAAAGCTTATAATAAATATACTCCTAATTATGATGAAGATTTTAGAATTATAGATGAATATGAAAAAAGAGAAATGTTAGAAATAATTAAAAATGGAGGAGATTTAAATAAATTATTAGAAGAAAAATATTTATTATATTTAGATGAATAATCTTTATGGATTTGCAATGTCTCAACCTCTTCCAACCAAAGATTTTAAATGGGAAAAAGATCTAAACTATTACAAAAATATTCCAGAAGGCAATGGGTGTATAGTAGAATGTGATCTAGAGTATACAGAAGAGTGTAAAAAGAAAACAATTAAATATCCTTTAGCACCTGAAAAGATGAAAATAAATAATTTCCCAATTAAAATTTTAGAAAAAGAAAAAGAACATTAGGTAAAGAAGAAAAATTATTTCTTACTTTAAAAGATAAAAAAAAATATATTGTACATCACTCAATTTTAAAAGAGTATATAAAATTAGGAATGAAAGTTACAAAAGTTTATAGAACAATTTCATTTAAAGAATCAGATTGGTTAAAAAAATATATTGATTTTAACACTGAACAAAGAACTAAATCAACATCTGACTTTGAAAAGGATCTTTGGAAATTAATGAATAATAGTTTCTATGGAAAGACTTTAGAAAATATTAGAGGAAGAAATGAGATTAAACTACTTACTAATAGAGAAGAAGTAAAAAAATATATAAATAAACCTAATTTTAAAGATTCAGTTATATTCAGTGATGACCTTGTTGCAATTGTAAATAATGTTATTTTAAACCTATTTATTTAGGACAAGCAATTTTAGATTATTCAAAACAATTAATGTATACCTTTTATTATAATGTTATTAATAAACTATGGGAAAAGAATGAACTTGTTGCTTCAGATTCAGTTTTAGGTGATACTCCAATAATACTAAGATATAAAAACAAAATATATATTGATAAGATAGAAGATATTACTGATGAATATGAATATTCAAATGGTAAATTTTATTGTAAACTTGCTACGCAGCCGGACTTTGTCCGTAGAAGTAATTTAGAAGTTTGGACAAGTAAAGGATTTGCTAAAATAAAAACTGTAATTAAACATGAAACAGAAAAAGAAATGTTTAGAGTTGTTACACCAGTAGGATTTGTTGATGTAACAGAAGATCATTCTTTAATAAAAGATGATAATGAAATTATTAAACCTAAAGATTTAACACTAAATACAAATCTTTTATTTAACGATAATTATAAAGAAACATTAAATCCACCTTTAAAAGAAGAATTTTTAAAATTAGAACCAACAACTCTAGAAGAGAAAAAAGCTTTTATAGAAGGATTCTTTTTAGCAGATGGATCTAGTGGAATTTATCCAAAAAATAAATATTGTTGGTGTTTAAATAATCAAGACTTAAATCTTTTAAATAAATGTTTAGAATGGTGTAAAGAAATATATCCAACAGATTTTAAAATAATAGATTGTTTAGATTATCCCTAAAGGAAATATAAAAATAATGGCAATACAATTTGAAAAATTTTATACAGATAAAAAAGAAAAATATATTCCTTATAAAATTCTTAATAAAGAATATAATTATAGATTATTCTTCTTTAGAGGATTTTACCAAGGAGATGGATATAAGAAAGGAAAGAATTCAAATTTCTCTTTTTCACAAAAAAGTAAAATTACATTTTCATGTTTACATTATCTTATAACATAAAAAATTTTTTAAAAAAAAATTGTAAAAAAAATAATACCGTTAGGAAAAGAAAAAAGAATAGTATATGATTTATCTACAGAAACTGGGGATTTTAATTGTGGATTTCCATTAATCTGTTCAAATACGGATTCTATCTTCTAAAAAAAATAAAAAAAATTGGATATTTTAAAGATGAACTAAATGGAAAAATTATGAATGAGATAGTTTTCTTAAGAAGTAAAGCTTATTCTTTTACTTTAACTGATGTTGAAGATTTACCAGGCTGCGTAGCACTAAAGGAAATAAAGAAATTAAAAGGAATAGGAACAACAACAATTAAAAAAGATATAAAGTTTGATGATTATAAAAATTGTTTATTTAATGAAACAGAACAAATAAATAAGATGTATACATTAAACTCTGATAAACATGAAATGTATATTAATGAAGTAAATAAAATAAGTATGTCTCCATTTGATGATAAAAGGTATATATGTGATAATGGAATAGATACTTTACCCTTTACGTAATTTCCATGCAACAAATCCAGTTAATGCCATTCCACCAATAATAAATACAATCTCTCTATTTTTTTGATCTTCAGAAGGAGTATAAAAAATCACTTAATGTAGGTTCTTTAGGTAAAGGTTCTAATTGTTTACCTGTGATATAGTAATATTGTTTCATTGCTTCATCAACATCTTCAAAGGTTTTTACAGCATGATCTTCCTTTTTTGTTTGTTCATTAATAAAATCTAATCTTTGTGTTCTTTCTTCACTCCATTTATTATGTGAAGCTTGATATTCTTCCATTGCTCTATCATGTCTTTTTCTCTCTTCATCACTTTTATTCTTATCAATAAGAGAAAATAAATAATTACCCCCTCCAAATGCAGCAGCATTCAATGCTGCTCCACCAACCATCATTACTAATGCACTTGCCATTTTATATATATTTTATTAAAACATAAAAAAAAAAAACTATTTCATAATATCAGCAGGAATAATACCTTGTTTAACCAACATATCTCTTGTATAAGTAGCTAGAAGAATATCAAGAGTTAACATTGAAACATCACTAAAATTTAAATCTACTTTAGGAGCAGGTTTTCTTAAAACCTTTTTAATTATTTCTGCATAACCAATTGTTAAAACAGAAACTACTCCTGCATGATAAGCTGTATTAATAATTTGATTTTTATCTGCCATTTTTTAGAAAACAAATTTGTGTTCAGCTATGGAACAAAGTTCCAGCTGTGAAACACTAAAGATCAAATGGATCATATTCTTTTATTTGTGGACTATAAACTTTTTTTAGTTGTGGACTCTGTGAAACTGGTTGTTCTTTCTTAGAGTTTATTTGTTTATATATATATAATCCCAACCCAACAAATCCAATTATATATAAAGGAATATAATTTTTATATATATTTACATATAGAACTTCATCATTAACTTCATTATCATCTTTTGTAATACTACGAACAAAGTTCGGCTGTCCAGTTGAAACACTATGGATAGGTTGTGGACTATGAACTTTGTTCGGTTGTGGGGAACTTTGTTCCATTGGGACTGGTTCATCTATAATAGGTTTTTCTCGTAATTGATTCTGCATTTCTTCAAATTCTTTTTTTTTCTTTTCAGCTTTTATTTTTTTTGCTTCTGCACCTTTTTTACCAGCTTCAACCCTTTTTGGGTTTTTACTTTTTTGAATAACTTCACTCATTTTTAATAGTACAAACTTCTGGATGTGAAACAGGATCTTCCTTTTCCACATGGATAAACTCTGGTTGCCCGAAGTCAATATTTTCTATTGTTGTTAATACTGTTGTAAAAGGAGCAAGAAACATTCCATATTTATAATACAATTCACAACATAAAGAATTTAAAGCATTATTTAAAAAAGGATCTTCATTTAAATCTTCTATTAATTTAGGTTGATTTTTAACTTTAAAATATTTAGAGACTCCCATAACATATAAATTAATAAAAGGAATTCCCTAAAGTTTTTGTCATTGTTGATCCTAATCTTGCTTCATATCGAATATATAATTTATTAATTTCTTCATCTGGTAATTTTTCAATATCTGAAATTGAGATTTCTTTTCCTAAATATTGTTTACTCATTCCTCCAGAAACAAGAGCTAAAAGTCTTTCTCTTTTTTCATTTTCATTATGTATATTCTGTGGATTTGGTGTTTCTAATTTATCCTTTAGAATTTCTTCAGCATTCATTTTATAAAATTTAAAATAGATTTTACTGAAAGTAAAAATGATTTTTTTACTAAGTAAAATTAATTTTCTATAATTATAAGTGAGATAACCTATTAAACTTAAAATACATATATTGGTAAAAAGATTTAATACAGACAAGCTGTTAAACAAAATCTCCATTTTAATATGGAATAAAGTTCCAGCTGTTTAATAGTGTTAAACAACCAAGTAATTAGTAGGTTGATCAGTTTTCAAAATTAATTTACTATGTTTCTTTTTTTTCAATTCTTCTTTTATCCTTTGTCTTTCTTCCAATGTAGGGATAACATCATTTTCTCTTAAACAGTTTTCAAAACTATCCCTATCTTTTGTATAAAACATACATAACCATTTTGTTTGTTCCCTTAAATCTTTTAAAACTGAATTGTATCTTTGAGAGATAACCCAAACATATTGTTCAGCATGTCTACCAGAAAAAGCTAATTCTGATAACATATCTTTTTTCTTTGTTAATTCTTTTGTAGCACTACAATCATCTATAATATAAAGAGTAGGATATCCTGCATATTTATTAAAGAAAAATCTTAATAGTTCTTGTAGTTTTTCTACTCCATTAACAATAGGATTAACAATTATTAAATTCTTTGTTTTTGGTTTTTTAACATCAGAGATCCATTCTCTATTTTTATAAGCTTTATTCCATTGAATAGTTGGACATAGTATAATAATATATTTAAATACACCTATATATTCTTTTTCTAAAAGATCTAAAACAAATTCTGTTTTTCCACATCCTGTTTGTCCACAAATAATTGCACAATGAGGGTATTTTGGTAACTCCATTTTTTTAATTTATTATTTAAAATTACTTATGTATACCTTAAGGTATATATAGTAATGCTTAGGTAATGCTTAGAATTTAATTAATTAATTTTAATTAAGGTATATATAAGGAATTAAAATTCCTTTAATCTTATCTTCAAAATTAATTTGCGCATCTTGTATAACAAACAGATAAACATTTATTGACTCATCCGATCCTGCATCTTTTGTTATTTGTATAGTTATACCTTCTGAAGCATTTTCAATTCTTCTTCCAGAACCATGTAGAGAGTTATCATCCGTTGAACGTAAATCTAACCATAATGCATAACTGTTTGTTAGATATTTTTCTAATGTTACATTGGTTAAATATAAATCTTTTACAATCATATTTGTTTCTTTATTTCGTTTCGAATTCAAAGCAAAGAATTTATTTATCTCATCCCATTGTTGATAAGCTCTCATTCCTTGACTGTATAGTTGATTTGGAACTCCTTCTATTGTTATTTCTACTTTTGTTATTTTAGGATTAAAATAATGTTCTGTTGATGTTCTATCCAGATCTTCAAATAACATTAGAATACCTTTCATACTTCTAGCTGGAACATTTAGATTAATATTCCTTTATTTTTTGTTATTTTCCTATGTCTAAGTATTCTATCATATAAAATAACCATCTTACCACTAAATCTATCTCTAATTATTCTAGCTAATTCAACATCAGAAACACTTTCAAATTCTAAACAAATATTCTTAATAACAAATTAAAGTAAGTTTTAACCTAGACCAGCTTGATAAAAAGGCATATGTGATTCTAATAGTTCAAAATCTAAAGGAATACAAAATCTATTTCCATATGCCTTTGCAATGGCTTCATCTTGTGTATCTGAGGAAGCATTACCAGATCCAACTCTATGTCTTAACATGTTTATTTTACCAATTCCTTGGTACGCCATATTTTCACGTTCTGTAGGAGACTTCCATAAATCTGTATAACAATGATATATATCACTATCCTCAATTGACATCACTTCATTTCCTGATATTCGTATTGTTGTGTTTTTAATTATTGATCTTCCTATATTTGGATATATTGTTGCGTTTGCATCACTATCACTTTTGATTTCAATTTCAAATGCTAATCTGACTGTTCCAGGAACAATAACTTCATTACTACTTAGATTAGGAAATCTCACTAACAATTGTTGATTTTCATCAATAGTTGAAGGATTATTAGTTATTACAACACTTTGACGAATACCTTTAATACCTCTAGGTTCTCTTATTCTTCTGTATGGGTTTAGTTTTTCTCCGTAAGCCGACATTTTTTAGAGGGAAAAATGGAACAAAGTTCCAGCTGTGAAACATTTTTTTTAATGTTTTAAAACTGGAATTTTTATTCCATATAAAATGGCAGAAGGAGGATATGATTTTGAAAATCCTGTGTTTGATGAAGATGATTATGATTATGATGATGATTATGATTATGATGATGATGAGGAAACTCCTCTTATAAATAATTATAGACAAAGTACTTATATTGATAACATCCCTGATGTTGATACAGGAACAAAATTAAAACTAGAAGAGAGAAAAGATATGGTTGATAAATATTTTAAATTTTTAGGAGAAGAATCAGAATATATCGATATTACAAACTTTGAAGTTAGAGATAATATACTATATTTAAAGGTTCCAGGTAAAGATGATGTTAAACTTACTAAAGGTAATAGTTTTATAAAGTTAAGTACTTTAGAGGGTAAAATTGGAAGAGGTGCAATTAGAAACTTGTTGAATATACGTTATGAACCAATATCAGTAGAGGATAGAAAAAAATTAAAAAATGCATTTGATGTAGCGGAAAAAAAAACCAAGAAATAACTAATATTAAAAAAAATATTTCGAATGAATTAGCTAAATTAAATGAAACAAATAAAGACTTAACAAGAGAAATAAATAAATTAGAAAGAGCTAAGGAAGATAATGATGAATTCCAAATAAAAAGAATTACTGAAAAAATAAAAGATTTAGAGAAAAAAAAATAGAATAAAAAACAATACATAAATATTAAAAAGATACAACATTAGCAGAAAGAATAAAAACTTTATTTAGAGAACAAGGGATTACAATTGTTAGTATTTTAACTGCTTTTGGAATGATTATTGGTGTTATTGTTGAGACTTTTATTCCTGGTGGTGGTGGAACTGTAACACCTAAACCTCCTGGGAAAGGAGGAGATGTAAGAGATTGGATAAAAAAACAATTATCAAATATTGCTAAACTATTAGCAAAACTTGCAGGAAAAGCGGTAGAGGCATTACCAGGAATTATAGGAGCTGTTGTAGGATGGTTATTAAAAACAACAGGAAATGTTGTTGCATGGTTTGGAGAACATTTATGGGCTTTATTAATTTTAGTTATAGGAATGATATATACAGCTGTGAACAAAGTTCGTTAGAGAACATACTCGTAAATAAATAAAGCTAAAAGTCCTGTTGTAATACTTCCTGTTATAATAGCTGTTTTATCATCTTCATGTTCACTAGTGCTATGCAACCGGATTTCATCCGTAGGTTCACTAGGTTTTATTGGTTTACTTATTTCTGGTAAAGATTTTTTTGTTGGTGTACCACGTATATCTATAGGTTGTGTAGTAGGTTCAACATGAGAAACATTTACATCACTATTAAAACCAAGTGTTTGAATTTCTGTTGCAACTACAATTTTATTATTATATCCTACAATAGTGTCAATTTGTAATTCCATATCACTAGGAGACATATATAACCCAATACCATAAACATAATCAACTTTACTTCTTGCATATTTTAATACATTTTCATAATTTGATATTTGAGTAGGTAAATCAATTGGACTGTCAACTGCATCTTGAACATTTGCTAAAAATTGTTTTTGAGAATCAAATCCTGTCCCTAATTTCAATATATCTGTTCGTGTTTGAGCTTGTGCCCCTAATAGAGCCCATACAAACATTCTAATACTTTCATTAATTCTTTCAACACCTGCTTTTGTAAAACCTTCTGATTTATCTAATATAAACATTGTCCATGCTTTGCTTATATCTACTGTATGTGATATACTATCATTTGGGCTAAGGAATGGACCATCACTTCTATGTTCTTGTCTGTATTTTCCAGATGGTTCAAAGTATTGTACCCATTGTCCGAGACCCTGACATTTAGAGCTACTTTCTAATTTTTGTCTCCAATCTGTATTTTGTGAAACATTAAATTCATTACATATCTTTTTATATGCGGCTTTATCATAAAGATTTTTATAATAACAAAATGACTCATCTGTTGGTAAAGGTGTTTTAAGTTCTTTCAAAATACGAGAAATACAATAATAAACATGAAATGTATATACTGTTTTAGTTAATAGAGTAGTGTTTTGCATATGATCTTGATAACTTACTCCACAACCAGAAGTAGCACACCAAACCGCAAAATTTAATTGACATTGCCACCAATCAAATGAAGAATGCTTCCATGTATTCCAAGGTTCATTACTGTGTAATGTAGGGTTTTGATAGTTTTGAAATAAATCAGGAAATGTTACTAAAAAATTCCCATCTTGGTTAACATAAATTGTTTGTTTTGCAAATTAATATTCTTTTTAGTATATTTAACATGTGGGTTATATGAAACATCAGGGTTGTATTTAAAAGCTTGTGGAATCATTTTTTATCGGTAAAAAATGTATCATATAATTTCTAATATTAATAAACCTATAAACCTACAACAATATATAGATAATAAACATGGAGATAAGAAAATTAGATTAACATAAGTTTTAATTATATTACTATATGGATGCATTGTATAAATTATAAAAAAAAAAATCATATTCAATATAATAGTTGTTGTTTTTCCAAATTACCTTCCACTCATAACACATTTTAAAAAAAATGATGAATGTTAGATATAGTAATGTTAGAATCATTTAATTAAAACCATTTAAAAAATAAATCGGATAATAAATTGCTTATAAAGAAAATTTTATAAACTAACAGAAAATTTGAGGAAACAGAGGATCACATGCATGAATATAAGCTGAGAGGGTTAATAAACAAGAAAATTTAGAAGAAAATAAAAAGTGCAAAACATGCATTTATATAAATTATAAATAATTAAAGAAAATGTTTAGCACAAATTTAGAAAGAACAAAATAGAAAGAGGAATTAATGATAGAAAAAGATAAATTGTTTGAAAGTAGTTTAGAAGAAAGAGGAAGATGGAAGAATGGAGGAAGAGGCAGTAGAGAGAAGAGAGACAGAGGAGAAACTAAGGTGAACAGTAGGTAAGTTAAGTTAGGAGAAATATAGAAAATATAAAAATGGAAGAGTAGAGATAGAATTAAAAAAAATCGATAAAAGATGAAGAATTAAATAACAGAAATGAGAAAGAGAAAGAGAATAAGAGAGTAAAAAAGAATTAAGAAGGAAAGAGATTATAATATAATAAAGAAAAGTTAGAAAAGAAAGAATAGAAGAGAAAGAAAAAGATAGAAGAGTTAAAAGGAAAGATGAAAGTAGAAAGAAAGAAAAGATAGAAGAGTTAGAAAGAGAAAGAAGATGGAAGAGTTAGAAAGAGAAGAAAAGAAGAAGAGTTAAAGAGAAAGAAGAAGAGTTAAAAAGAGAAAGAGAAAGAATAGAAAGAGAAAGAGAAAGAATGGAAGAGTTTGAAAGAGAAAAATAGAAAAGTTAAAAGAGAAAGAATAGAAAAGAAGATGTTGAAAGAAAGAATAGAAAGTTAAAAGAGAAAGAATAAGAGTTAAAAGAGAAAAGAATGAAGAAGGAGATTAAAAGCTAATATTATTAGTATTCTTAGTAATTATAAACAATTATATATTCACCTTGAACAAATAAATAGTGCTTACAATTTCTTTAATGGTTCTCCTAGTAATATCCTAGGAGTTGTTCCTGTTGAAAATAAATCATTTGGAGATATTGTTAATATTATTTTTGATAATTCAGAGTATAAAAAATTAACTATAGGAAATATTTCTGAATTAACTATAAGTGTTCGTGATGAATGGGGGAAAAAAATAGATAATCATGGATTACCAATGAGTTGTGTTTTAGAAATCATATAAATTATATAAAATTCATTTTTTATCAATAAAAATGAATCATATAATTTCTAATATTAATAAACCTATAAACCTACAACAATATATAGATAACAAGTGTGGAGATAAGAGAATTGGATTAAAAAGTTTTACTTATAATATAGGTTGGTATAATTTAATTGGACAATGGCTTGATACTAAAAGAAATACTTCCCCACCACCCAAAAAAATTCAGATGGTCTTTATAATTTTCAACAAATAGTTGATGTATTTAAAGATTTTGACAGCAGAATAACATTAACTGTTGATGAAAAAACTGGTATTGTTTGTTTAAAAGCACAATCATACCCAAAAATTGAATCGGTTAGTGATATAACCTATGCATTAATAATAACCAAAGAATTAAGAAAAATGTTAGGATTTAAAGAGAGTCATTATTTGGAAAATTCACCTCTTCTTAACCTCCCATGCCATGGTGAACAATCAATAGATTTAGCTCCTTATAAACAACTATATATTCATCTTGAACAAATAAATAGTGCTTATAATTTTCATAATGGAGCACCTAGTAAAATCTTAGGAGTTGTTCCTGTTGAAAATAAATCATTTGGAGATATTGTTAATACAAACTTTAGTAATCCAGAGTATAAAAAATTAACTATAGGAAATATTTCAGAATTAAATATAAGTGTTCGTGATGAATGGGGGAAAAAAATAAATAACCATGGATTACCAATGAGTTGTGTTTTAGAAATTATTCCTTAGTGTGTTCCATGGCTGGAATTTTATTCCATAAAAATGAGTATATTCGGTTTTAAAAAGTATACAACAGATGAGAGTAAGATAACTTCATATTTTAATAATTTAAAGTCAAATTTTGACAGTGAATTATTTAATAATTTAAAGTCAAATTTTGACAATGAATTATTTAACATTTTAACAAGATTAGACCATGTGGTAAAAAGAGTAGAGGAATCCTTAAAAAACATTACAATAAGTGCTGAAATAAAAGGTTCTTTATTTAAAGGTAAGGTGTTTTCATTTGGAAATGCTGGCAGAGAAAAAGATGTTGGTTATGTTGTGATGAGGCGTGGTTATATTACTGGGATTGGTCTATCGAGTAAAAGGACAAGTGGTGAAGTGCGAGTTGGTGTGTTGGTGAATGGAGAGCTTTTAAGTGGGTGTGATATTACTTTGCATACAACACCAGCAAAACATGATAATTTTGAACGCTCTTTTTTAGTTGAGGCTGGAAGTGTTATTAATTTTGTTAGTCTGGTAGATAATGGAACTGCAGTTAATACTGTTGCCTCGTTATTGTTTGAATTTAAATAATATACTTAAAAATGAAGAAACCAACGGCCCCAAATTTATACCCCGATTTAGATAGTGAATCTAGTGTTTCACAACCGGACTATGGAACAGCTGCGGAGCACTTTATCCATAGTGCTACGCAACCGAATTTCATTCATAGCGAACTCCAGGAACCAAGTCAAAATTATAGATTACAAAAAATCTCAGAGATTGAGAAAACATTAATTAATGAGAGAGATACTCGTAAAGCATTATATAAAAAATATAAAAGAGGAATAAATATAACAGATGGAGTAGACACAGCTTTAATGTCTACTAGTATAATTATAGGAACTATTGGTTTAATTGTTCCTATTCTACTTCCGTTAGAAATTGTCGCTCTTGTATGCGGAGGAGTTGGAGCCTCTATAAAAATTGTTAGGCTTAAATTTATGAATAAAATTAAAAAACATGATAATATTAAAACTATTGCTAACAGTAAATTAAATAGTATAAAAAATTTAATCTCTAAAGCTTTAACAGATGGAGAGATAAACAAGAATTTAAACTTATATTAGATGAATTAGAAAAATATAATGAGCTTAAACAATTAACAAAAAACTCTGCGGTTCCAAAAAACTATTCAGAAGAAGAAAGGCAAAAATTAATAGAACAGGGGAGAAAAGAGGCAATGGAGATAATATCCAAAAATATAAAAACTGTATAATATTGAATTTTTATAATACGTTAGAAAACCCTCCTCCATATTCAGAGTGAGGATTTTTATATAAATGTAAAAGGGTTTTAGGAAAAAACACAAATTTTTATTTTTTTTCATTGTTGTTTTTTTAAAAGTTTACACATGTGTTTTTTTTAAATTTTACATTAGTGTGATTTTTTTGATTTTTTCTAGTTCTCGGGTAGTAGTATAGGTATTGAGCGTCCCTGGCGAGGGAGAGGGGGGGGGGTGAGCCAGGGACGCTCAATACCTATACTACTGCTGTTCATCTAAAGCAGGTTTTATGCATGTATAGGGAAAGAGGGAGGGAGGAAGACAATTCTTGCCATTTTTCATATCTGTCTGGAGCACACATATATTGCAAAAAAAATTTCTTATTTAAATACAGTTGGTACTCGTTATCTCCAATTTGCGTATATCGAAATTTCGGCTATGTCAAATTAATTGACTTGATCCAGATTTTTCCCTTCTTTGTCTGTATATATTAACTTTGGGTGTCTCAAAATTTATTTTTTTCAAATTACTGCTATCTCAAAGTGGAAAATTGAACCCTCGCCCTATAATACAAGGTATATTTGTTTGTTTATCTCAAATTCCACAGACGCTAATTAGCCCGCCGAAATTTTTCATACCTATCAGTAAACTGGTGACACTAGCTTTGCACGGGGCTATCTGTACCACAAATCGTGATTTTAGGCTTTCAATAATTACCAGATTATGTTTTGACGAAATATTTGCATGGTAATTATATGGCCAAACACATGGCGTTGTGCTTGACAATCTTTTCTCAAAATGTGCCAGATTTTTTTTAATACTATCAAAGAATAAACTCAGGTCATAATTCACAATTTGTTCATCTATGAGCACTGAGCAACCTGGCATTGTGCAAAGTGCTTTGAATATTGTGCATGTGTTTAAGTGCTCTTTATTAATAGAATGCAATTCACATGTTTACGATCTATATTATTGTTGTAACCCTATTTGTTTATTTCGTTTACCTTTCTGTATTCATAGAAAGAAGCGGTTCTTATGGATTATTATTTATTAATTATATATTCTACAAAAATGTGTCATCTTCTTCATAATATCGACACAATATTAATAGAATGATACGGGTAAGATTTCTTGTCACAAACTGAAAATACCTCATTCAGATTGGTCAAATTATGGACATCTCATAGTCTCATTTTTGGTCTCATGAAATTTGAGATAACGAGTGCCGACTGTATATAAAAAATTCAGTCTCCTTAATTTTTGGTAAATGTGTTGGAGTGTTTAAGGAGATTGACTATATATTTTTCATATTTAAAGTGGTTTTATGGAGACCACACATATATATATTATTGAGTATTTTAAGGAGACCACAAACATACATATCACATACAAATACACAAAGAAATATGAAATATACAAATATATATATCACGTGTGTGATATATCCGAACAAATAAATGTCTTTTAATTAATGACATTCGTTTGGTCATTTTTTAATTTCACACAGAAACGTGTATGCCCCACATGTTTTGATAACTTCAAAATAATTTTAATTTGTTAAACTCATTCCAGAGTCCACATTGAGCTACCTTGAATACAGATACACGGATGGCTCTATTCGAATGAACAGGTCCCACAATTTGCATAAATAATAAATAGGGCTTCTATGAAATGTCTTCTTCCAGCAATACGCCGCAAATGACAAGAATTGCTCCAGGTGACACTGCTCATTTTGCACAAGGCAACATGCCACAAAGCGCACAATGTTCGGTCGTATTTCAAGAATACCAGTGGGTAGTTTTGAAACATCCAGCTTATTCGCCGGACTTAAGTCCATGTGACTACGATCTGTTCCCAAAATTAAAGGTGTCATTGCGATGAATATGCTATATGCTATATAACAGAGCATGTTATAATGGAACATGTTATAATGGAGCATGTTTTAACAGAGCATTCTATAATAAAACATGTTATAATGGAGTTTGTTATAATGGAATATGTTTTAACAGAGCACACTATAATGAAGCACTCTATAATGGAGCCCCACTGTATAATGTTTTAATTGGATTGGAAGCCTCACATTAAATAAAAAGCCATCACTGCAAATAGGTTGCATCTGTCAATACATATTGATATATGAATAAATATTTTTAAAAACGATTGTGGCAGTGCCACCACAATATACACTGAACAAAATATAAAGATCAAGATTATAGAGGCTTCCAATATGAAAGTAGGTCTATTGCCTGTGTCAATTACTGTAATAATGTATCCTTTTTTCTTCATGAGCATTACTCTTGCAAAAATCACTGAACCGGATGATCCCTGCTTTTTGCACTTCTACCCGTTAAAGTTTTGACATTTATCAAGATCAATTCGGAAGCTTAGGAGTTGCGTTCTAAAGTTAATATGATATAGAGACCAAGTTTCAAAAAGCATAACTATTGCAAAAAAAATGCTGAACCAGAAAAACCCTGCTTAGGATGAGTTGCTGTCAAAGGCTACAATATCACTAAGCTACAGAGATTAAGTTTCAAGGGACATAACTCTTGCAATAATCAATGAACTGGAAAACCGCTGCTTCATGCACACCTACCCATTATAGTAATGACATTGACTAAGTATTGGAAAGATATGGTCAGAAATTTAGGTGTTGCGTTCACAAGGCTGCAATATTATTTAACTACATAGCTAAAACAAAATTACATGTACCCGGTATGTATTAAACTAACTTTCCCTACAGAAAAACATGGAAGATTATAATAAATGATACATGTAGTTTGATTTCTATATTTTTTTCAGTGCTTATCTCATAAATCACTAAGATACTCTATTCAAACTTCAACTTTAAAGATATAAAATTTGGTGTGAAATTTTTATTCAGTTTCTTTTTAATTTTATTAAAGTCACCACATCTTGGTATTTGAAGAAAAAAACAACAACAACTTAAAACCTGCAATATGATAATATGGGATTAAGTAATACAGTTAGTTGATAATAACATGAGCAATATCATGCATCATTAGTGACATGTATCAATCAGGCAATGCCAAGTTCTGTCGCTAAGCTGACACTGTTGCCAAGTATGTCAGCAATGGTTGATTACCAGAATTATTGCTTGTGACTCTGACAAATTGTTCACTCTATCAGCACTCCCCTCTGGAGTGGAAATAGCATATTATCAATCTCATGCTCTGTGGGACTGCTCTGTTCTGTTACAAGTGTGTTGATCAGTGAGCCAGTAATTGTCACATTAGAGGCAATTAACACAGTCAGAAATCTGCTAGAACTAAGGTTAGGTGGGTAATAATGGGATAATGGTGTGTTTATGTTTTTTTAGAGAACTAATGTGCAACATACAATGTGTTCCTTGATTATAAAACATAAGTAGCAATGTATGATATTGCATGCACATTGTCTTTCTTATCACATCCACAAATGCTTGGCACAATGACAATCTAAAGGTGCAACTACTAGGCAATGTTTTTATTATAACATCAATTTTTGTTGTAAGAAAATAAAACTCAAGTGATGAGGTTTTATATAATACTAAAACAAAAATTATTTTCCCATGGTTATTATGCCAGTCTTAATCCATGTTTTTTATGTTCTGCCAGGGACATATAAATAAAGTGATACACAGCTTTCTGAAATAAAACACTTTATGGCATGCCTCAAGCGTTAATGAGAGCTTGCACAAATTTCATAATTTCAATCAGTTACAGGCAGTGATGGTTTTGATAGTTATAGAGAAAAGCTTACCCAAACACAAAACTTCAAGAAATCTTGATACTGTTAAAAGTGTAAGAAAAGGGCCAAATTCCTTGTAAAAAGCAACAAAAGAATAATGGATCTTGCATCTCAGAGTTAGCTTTTGATCTCACATAAGTGCAAACAAGTTTTATAGGTAAATAGTTCTTGACCTAAACTCAAAACTTAATCATTTTCTAAGTGTAATAATTCTTGTAATAATATAGTCATGGTTCATGCAGCTCAAGTAACTAACGGTGGTGAATAAGTTTTTTAAGTTTCAAAGCAATAGCTTTGATAGATGAGGTGAAAAGCTGACCTATAATAAATATGATATTTTCTAAGTGTAAAAGGGCAATAATTCTTGCAAGAAGCAAGACAGAGTTATGGTTCTTGCAGCCTAGAGGAACTGGTGATGGTGAATAAGCGTTTCCAAACAATAGCTTTGATAATTCAAAAAAAATTAAAAAAAATGATATTTTCTATGTGTAAAAGGGCCATAATTCTTGCTAGAAGCAAGACAGAGTTATGGTTTTTGCAGCCTAGAGGAACTGGTGATGGTGAATAAGCGTTTTCAAACAATAGCTTTGATAATTCATGTGAAAAAGTTGGCCTAAATATAAATCTTAAATAAATCTGATATTTTCATAGTGTAAAAGAGCTATTATAATTCTTTCAAAAAGAAAGACAGAGTTATGGTTCTTGCCAGAGCTGGATCCAGGTTAGGCGGGGTCCTATATTAAACAAGACTCTGTCACAGACAGTATATCCCCCACTGATCGGTGCTTGTTTGAAGAAAGGATTAAGTAAGAATTTGCATAAAATGAAACTGGGAAGAAATCAGAAGGCTGGATGCTAGACAAAAGGCAATTCGTAATGGCTCAACCTGAGCATTTTCTAAGGTGAGCTAAAAATTGTGTGATGGCAAAAAATGATGACATGTGCTGTAGTACATGTGGGTTGATAAGTTCAGTGGGAACAATATGATTAAGCATCATTTAACCCTTTCCCTCATATATACTCATTTTGACGCCCTCAATAGGTATCACATAAAGCCTGATCTGCAGAAAACCACAATTAAACCATACCAAATTTAATTACAAAATCCTCATTTCCAGACCACTGAGGAGCAGCAAACAGCATAAAACCTGATCAGCCTGCGAGTTACTCGCAGGCTGATCTGGTTTTATGCTGTTCGCATAGGTCTTTTCATTGTTTCCTCTATGAGGGAAAGGGTTAAGGAATAAACCGCAGGCTATTGTGTTGAAGGGTCCAATCAGAACATGCCATTACTATGACTGTGCATCTCTTACTGATATTAATGGTTCCAATTAAGTTTTGTTGAAATTAAGTAAACCGTTGCTAAGAAATAGTGCAGAAAAGACTGTTATTCTGTATACATACGGCATAACTTATCAAGGGCCATAACTCTGTCTTAATTGGTCGTCCGAAACATGCCGAAGATATGCACATCTCTAATGATGGTTGCCATGAAGTTTCTTTAAAATCCAGTCAGTATTTGCAAAGATCTAGCACGGAAACGAATGTTACTCTGTATACATACTGCATAACTAATCACTGCATAACTAATCAAGGGCCATAACTCCATGTTAAATAGTGTGAGTGTGATCGAAATATGCCGAGGATAAGCGCATCTCCTATTTGTAATGATGCTTGCCATGAAGTATTGTAAAAATTCAGTCAGAAGTTGCAGAGAAATAGCGTGGAAACGAATGTTACTCTGTTTACATACTGCATAACTACTCAAGGGCCATAACTCTGGGTTAAATGGTCAAATCAATACATACCAAGCATATGCACATCTCTTATTGGTAATTATGACTGCCATAAAGTTTCGTCAAAATCCAGTCAAAAGTTGCAGAGAAATAGCTCGGAATAGAATAATACTCTGTATACATACTGCAAAAATAATCAAGGGCCATAAGTCTGTGTTAAATGGTCCAAGCAATAGCTGTGATAGTTCATTGAAAAAGTTGAGTCTTGACTTAAACATCAAACTCAAACACCAGCAATATGCCAGGGTGATGACAATAGCTTATCATTTTTTCTTTCAAAAATCAGAATGAGCAAATATTTTGTATGTTATTAAATGACACTTACTTGGACAAGATTAGATTAACTTGACAATGTTCCCTTCATTTTTTTATCAACAAATTTAGCTGTTTTATTACACCATTGCATCAAAATGAGTCTGTACAAGGTAAAGGGTAAATCAAATATTGCATTCCTTATTGGATTCTGTGTGAAATTTTATTGATAAATTACTTGCAATTATTGATATTTATATTTAATCTAACTTATTGGCTAATTAAAGAACAACATAATTGAATTAGATCTAAATCTCTATTTTTACGTAGCTGACCTACTTGGAGATGTTGACATAAGACAGTGAAAAAAAGAGTTTTTTTTACGATTTTCATTGGTAGTTATTTGTATACTTTATATGGAAAAAATGTTACGTACCATTGTTTTCTGAGATTACAACTAGCTGAAACCAGAGAAGATTAATTGAATACATAAATATAGTAATTGGTATGTTGGTTAATTGAACTTAGAGTTTATATGGTGAATTGTCTGGATGGTTTGGTAAAAATGAATTTTTATAGTACAATATAAATTACTATATTAATTAATTGAAAAAAAATCAACAACAATACAATGTTGTATATAATATTCTTTTGTCATCACATATTTTTTAAACATAATCATAGTTACTTTCCTATCAATATGACGCTGTCTGTTTTTGATAATTTAACAAGTAAAAACTTAAAATTATTTCTTATTGAATGACACATATTTGGACAAGATTAGAATAATTTGATATTGTTTCCTTTATTATTAAATTGCCTAATTCCACACCCTCATTTGCCTTGTGGATCTCAGAAAAGAATGTATCTTTACACCAGGTACATACAAATATTTTTACTTCTTCAAATTTTGCTATGAAAGTTTAAATGATTTTCTTTTTTTTTGTGAAACTGTATGAAATATAATAATAAATGTCATGTTGAAACATTTTTTCCCCACTCAGTTTAAAGTTCAGGTCTGTGAGCCATTCTAGCTTTTTTTGTTTTTCTCTGAGTTGTGATGTTTTTATATCTTTGTTTTAATCACTTTACATAAATGTACATTATCCGCATGTTTTCCTCTTTTATTCAAGTCATACCTGAATATATTCATGAATATACCTGTAAATATTGAACAAATTAAATCCAGGATTCTTCCACTATTTTGGGAGTATGACCCATGCATTTTTATCCTTCAAATTGGGAATTTTCTTGTGAGTCTGTTAGAAATTGGTATAAATAGTGAATTAAGGATATATACATAATAAGAATATCAGTAAGAGCAAATATATATGAGCTGCATGAGTGTAAAAAGGTTTCTAACTTTGTCAACAAAGTGAATCTACTTTTCTATTGAAGAGTCATTGGAATTATTAAACTACAATATATTTAAAAATGGGAAAAATGTATAATTTCTGGCATTAGGAATACCAGTATAATGGTTGCCCCCTCCAACCTCCCTCTTTCAAAAAACCATGTAAATATATATTCAAACTAAGTAAAAATCAAATTGGTCAGAATTAATTTACAGTATGTTGCAAACCAAATCATAATATGGATAATACTGCCTCTGCCATATATTATACCGATATGTCAGCTGTTATAAATAGTTGTTATTTACTTATTTACTAACCCCTTTATTTACCTCATCTCATGCCTGCACTTATATCCTATCCCCAACATTATGTAGGAATTTATACTCACGCATTTCCTTCACTATGCAAGAGTCGTTATCAAGGTCGATCTCTGATCAAGTTTCAAATGTATGTTATAATAGTTTGCCTAACAAGTCTCCGTGGTAACAAAAATCAGGTAAATTAATTCCCAACTCCCTCTGTATCACAGACACCTGTGCATTTCACTGAAAACTGCTGGCAGCTTTGTCACATAAGGGCTTGTTCATTGCATCGACTGTTGATATACCGCTTTATATACAAAATGTATATTGTGTGTTTATACTCATTGAAAACAGGCTAGAACTGGTTTGTTATATGATTTATTTGGCCACATAAACCTCATGCCATGCTTTAATATTCATAGTTATAAACAAATGATACATTTACTTTAGTTAAGGCCATTCTGAAAATTTGATTGTTTGTAGGTATATAACCCAGACTTTCTTCAGAGCTGAGTTACAGGAAAGATTCTTTTTAATATATATTTAAGGTGTTCCCTATACATTAAAAACATGGAAATAATCGCTGTTTTTTTTATGTTTCAGGCGAGACAACTCACAGTTTTCAGAGGACTCATGAAAACAAAATTTTACGGGGGAGGAAGAAGAACTTAAGTCACTATATATCTTGTCTTTATAAAGTTGGACATTTTATTGCTAGTATAGTCCAATTATATTAGTTTCTTTTGTGTGCGTATGTGAAATCGATGGCTATTAGGTTAGGATAACATTTATTATAGGTGATTGATAAGTGGTGAAGAACAAAAGAGAACAACAGCATGACCAAATCACAACAGACTTAATTAGTCAAGCATATTCAAAGAAGAGGGATAAATTGTTTATAGGTTTTGACCATTTTTTATTGTGTTTTGACAGGAAATGTCTCGGGTAACTTAACTTCATTATGCAAGTGGTATCAATTAGGTATTAACGAGGCAGCTGTGGGGAGCAGTGCTTGTAACGATCTGTTGCCAGATAGGATGGATATTGCTGGCAAAAATGATATTGCGAAATACTGAAATACAAAAATTGGCATGATATATCAAGCTATTTATCAGGATAATTATATTGTAACACATACAACTTTTTCACAGAAAAAACTATATAGTTGAATCTGTACTAGTGGTCACCTGTATTAAGTGGCCAACTTGTATTTATCGGTCAGTTGCAATTTTACCAAACAAGCATTTTGTTATATCTTTAACCTCAATTTAGAGACCACCTCTATTAAGCAGCCACTTTTCTCTTGGCTTACTGCCTAAGACAGGTTTGACTGTATTTGTATATTACTATGCATAATGTATATGCACATTTAATGATAAAACACTAACAGTTTGACTGCTTTACTTTTTGCATTTATTCCTTGTTTCCACCAATACTTAAAAAAGTTGAGAAATATCAAGAAAAAAACAACCTACATGTATTTTCCAAAAAAAAAAAAATGTTGACGGGTTGAAATTAAATTGATATGGGTCAGTAAGGTGATCGCAAACAAACAATTTGACAAGGAAGGCCTCATTCTGATTTAATGTAATTTACAGAAACATGGGGTGTAATGCTAATGAAGGTGAGCACAATATATAAAATGAAACAAGTTTACAATCATTAAGACATGTCCTGGCAATCAGTCTTAGCTTATGTTAATGTCTTTCTCTGTCTCAAAGCAAAACAACAACAGTTATTTTTGTCAAAGTTACATAATTAACTAAAATGATTTATATGTATACTCTCAGCTGTAATATGTAAATTCTTAAATAATGATATTTGTCAGTCTAAGTCCTCATGCACTTTACTTTCATTGTTTGCTTTGGTTTTTCATACCACCATCAGTGTTTCAGTCATCTATACAAGACAGATACTATACAGTGCTGCCTCACTTTTATATAATGCCGTATAATTGTTCATGGTGATACTTGCTGACAATGTATGACTGAATCATGGATGTGCAAGCTGATCTTGGTCTGCTCTGGTTGCAAAGGCAGTCATAAGTGCACACAGCATTGTAAGCATTATTCATATCATCTAAGCAAAACATCTCCAACTATCTCAACTAGATCTCGATTGAGCCAAACACCTAAATTATGCACATCCTGGATATTCTTTCCTTTTTTTTGGACCTATTTCAAAATTTCTAGTTTCCTCTGGATACACCCGTATCACAAGAGCCTAAGTAGATACAGGGTTATTTATATATATTTTTTGTAAAATTATTAATGGGAATTTACAGAGAAAAAATGCAAATATTGTATAAAAAATAATGGGCCTGTTGTAATTTGTTACAATATTTGCAAACACTGAAACACTCCAGGCAATGTTCTGAAGCATGTTGTATTGTACAAAAGTGTCTGGAACATCAAAGAAATTCTCTGTACTTATTCCACCAACCTTACAAAGAGTTAAGTAAGACATAATTACTCATTAGGCGTCATGCAGCTTCAAATTCCCCAATAAAAATATCAAAATATTTCACTTCGTAACAAATATAGGTAGCTAGTTGGGTAACTATTGTCTTTGACATGAAAATATCATAAAGAGTGTTCTTTGGAACAAGTGTAACGGAGAGAGAGATGGATGGACAGATAACTGAAAAGTGATGTACTTACAGCAGGTAACACAAAAACTGTGTGTGAATGAAGAATTGTGGGATGTGTACTGATCTAACCCTTTACCTCATGAATATTCATGTACAAATTCAGGACTTGATGAATATTCATAAACTGAATCTGAATTTTTCTTTGCTGTGCAGACTATGTAGCATTTGAGCTACAGTTATGTATGAGGTAACAGTGGAGATAAGTATTGGTCGAGCCACATTGTTACTGCCACTATATGAATATTTCAGTCATATAGCAATATTCAGCTAATTAGGCAAAAAAAAAAAAGTTCCATTTCTGGTCTCCCAATCGACCCTCTTTTTCACTGCCGACCCTAATTTTTTTTTACATTTCCGCCTTTAAAAATTTTTCCTTTACTTTTTTTTATTTGTCACATCTTTCGGAGGGGAAAAAATACAGTAAATAAACATCCCTACCTACCTGGCTACCTACCTACCTGCCCTCTTTTTTTCTGGATGGTGATAAGAAAAGAAAGTTGGTTTTTTTTGCCTTACACGTAGAGCAAGATCCAGCGGCACCCATGTACATGTATATCATTTCAGGGAGAACCCAAGACATACCACAGGCTAACTGGAAGGCTTCCTAACATTTATGGACCTGAGTAACTTCAAACCAACTGCAAGTGACTTAAAGTAAAACTTAAATTTAGATACTAGAGGAAGAAGGCCACTGCAGGATTATTTGGTCTTTTTAATCTGCAAAAAGGTTGATTAACCTGGCAAGCCCTGCACATGAGGAAGTGTGGGGAACATGTGTTATTACCAAGTACAATCATCCTCATTTCCTATTTGTTAACAGAGGCACAGGTGTAACCAGGGTTCCCACAGAATTGAAAAATCAATATTCCCTGACTTTTTCCTGACCAAACTCAAAATTCCCTGACCAAATTAAGCGCAAATCCAACGGCAAATATGGATCATCTATGAGCATAATATGTACATTGTTGGATGCTTTTTGGAACTTATTTAATATTATGCCAATCTGACAATTCAAACTGACTGAAAAAAGCCAAATGGAAGAAACTGCCTTAGCCTTTCCTTATTATAATCCTCCTGCTGTTTGGTCGACTTTCCTTGATTGTAAAATTCCCTGACTTTATCCTGACTTTTTCTGAATTTACAAATTTCCCTGACCATGGGAACCCTGGTAACAGGCTCAGCCTGTCAAACCAGGTCTGACTTTTTACTGCTTGGGATTTATTGATAACAAGGACAGTTTTTTGTTGTGTTGTCAATGCAGTCCTTCTGTTTAATTCTGTAATTCAAAACTTATATGCGCATGTACACAGTATCAAGAACTCTTAGAGTGTAGAAATAAGAAAAAGAGATGTCTGACTCTGATAAAATAGTAAACTCCGCACACCAGTTACGTCACGCTACTTTAACCACTGCCACCACACAAGTCACGTGATGATAGTTGAAACCATGTGACGAACACTCATAATTATATAAATTAATGTTATTTTATTTTATTTTTTATTT
>CM037782.1:71195439-71215097 GCA_021229015.1 Solen grandis
ATGTAGAGAATTTTAAGACAATTATTTTGGTACTTAGAGTTTTAAAATTGATTAAAGTATAAGGAAGTTACATCAAAAATACGAATATAAACCCAAGTGTAAGAATTTTCGAGAAATATCCTACTTTCGCTTTCACGTTAATTGAAACATTTTCGGAAAATAGGTAAGTTTACAGCTATGTATTAGTCATATAAATTGCAAACAACTTTTTACTTATATCATATTGATATTACTAGCTAAACAAGCGTACCTTTTCCGGTGGCCGAGTGGTTAGAGCGTCCGCCTCGGGAGCGGAAGGTCGTGGGTTCGATCCCCGACCGGACATACCAAAGTTGTAAAAAAATGGAACTGTTATAGCTCCCTTGCTTGGCGCTCAGCATATAAGGGTATTTGCAGGACTGGTTAGCTCGGTATCAGGATGATGTGACTGGGTGTGGTATCATGCCACATGTCTACGGCGTGATACTGCAGTTTGGTAGTCCTATACCCGCATGAGGTAGACATCGTGACTGGCTGAATTACTGTCGGTGGGACGTTAAACCCAACAAACAAACTGATATCATATATGGCAGTGTTTACTACACCGATCCCTACACACGAGGTGTGCACACTGGCGCATGTTGACGTCTTTTGTAAACGTTTATTAAAGTTGCTTAAATAATCATGTTTATAGATAAACATTTACATAAGAATGAGGAGTTTCGGAAATATTTTTTGCAAAGGGACTCCTAAGGAAAGAAAAAGATGCTAAATTAAATACTAAAATACAAGTTTAGTTTATTAGGTTTAACGTCCCACCGACAGTATTTAAGTCTTTTGGAGACAATGTCTACTTGAGACAAATGTAGTGTTGTCACACTGCACAGTATCACGTCGTAGACAGTTGGCATGATACCACACCCGGTCACATTATCCGGACACCGGGCCATCAGTCCTGGAACAACCCTTATTAAGCTGAGCGCTAACCAAGGGAGCTATACCAGTACTTATGTTTACGAATTTGGTAAATACAAGAATTGAAATAATTGATATAACGTTTTTAAACAACTTACAGATCATGTGTTATCTCGTTTGATTTGGTATTTCCGGGGTATTCCTAGCCTTGGTATCTTCCGCTGACACCGACTTTTTTAAACGAATCTTTTTTACATATTTTATTCTTTCCTTAATGTCAATCAGTTGGTATTTTCTGATTTCTCAACTAATTAAAACAAGATAAATAAATTTAAAAAAAACAGCCATCACATAAATTGATTGAAATCTGAAAAAGAAATGAGCCGACGGTCAAAAAATGCGCGAAATTTATGTGTTACATCCATATTTGGAAAGCACGTGCACGTGTGTGAATACTTTAACAACACGCTGACGTAACAATTATATGGCGCAATCTTCTAATATAGCAGCATAACGTAGTAATAGGGCGGGGCAAACTCTAAGTTAGTCAGTGTTAATTAAGTATAGGTTAGTGTTTTTTTAGTAAGCATTAATGAAATTAAATCGGTGTGGCGCGGCAAAGCCGCGCGACCGATTTAATGGACTTAATGCTTGCTAAATAACACTAACCTACTTAGTGTTTGGAATTATATTTTGAAATTTAACGCAGTCGCACATTCCAAATATAGTATTGATTTTTTAGACTCCGCCCTATCAACCTGTTCCCGGCGTGAATTACATCACGTGACATGTAACATGTTATGTCAAAGGTCAATGCGTCGCTCTAGCTGTGTATATCTATGTAGATCTACGCTCCAAATGAGCATTAAACCGGAAGCCGACTTTGATCTCTTCGGCAAAAAAGTGGTGATTGAAATTTGAATAAAAGATACTGTTTAGAAAGGTTCATATATCTGCAGTTCTATATATTGTGTTTTGGACATTATTTTATTTATTTATATTTTTTATTTTTTATTTAAGTAACACTTGTTTGTTAGTGTGTTTTTTTTTTCTTCTCTTCTCATTATTTAATATTTTTTTGCCCATTCTGTGTTAACATGTGTAGACATTGAAATTACACAAGTGTCTTTAAAGCGATGACCGATACTTATGTTGTTAGAACTTGTGGTCAAACCCTCTTACTTATTTTTTTAAAATCTTCAATGTTGTATCACCATTACTTAGGCAATAATACATGTTTAAACTAAACTAAGCAGAAGGACAGAGTTATTTTGTTATTTTGGATTAATCAGAATGCTGGTGAGTAAATGTTTGTTCTCTATGGTTGCTGTGTATTATTTTTTGTCGATGTTCATGCGTTCACATCAAAAATCCCTGTAACACGTTACACATGCGTGCTGTAAGGGACATTGGCATCCAAACGTACCCTCATTAGATAGATCTATTCAAGAGAAATAATTCTGTACATTTTAAACATGGAGTCACCCGACTACTTTTTGACCTATTTAAGGCCAAATAACATGCGTATGAATTTAGTGCACCGGTCGGCTTGAAGCTGGTTTTAAATTTATCAGTTGATTTAGCGGAATAGTGTTTAGTGACAAGTTGATGCCGATTAAATGAATTAAATGGAGACAAAATTTTGAAAAAATGGAATGATTTCATTGGACAAAATATAATTTCAAACACTAAGAGAGAATTAAGCAGTTAAGAAGCCGTCACTCGCTACGCTCATTCTGCCTTATTAACTGTTAAATTCTCTCTTAATAAACACTAACTATAACGTAATACAGTCGTCTCCATCGTATGTACAAGCATTATTGAAATTTAACTCACGAGGCTACACGCGTCGACGAATCTATTGCATGGTAGCATTTACGGTTTTATTCCCGCGACTATACACGAAATTTAAAAAAAAAGAATTTTGATATGCAGAATTAATAGGTTTAAGTTTAATTGCTTATATTTTGAAAACCTATAAATGCTACAATTGAATTGTAGAGATTTTCAGGACATTTATTTTGGTACCTAGAATACTAAACTTGGAATCTCTCAGCCCCTCACCGCTGTGGGTTCGAATTCCGGTAGGGACTTCGGATTTTTCATGTGAGGAAGCCTTCCAGCTGGCTTTCGGTAGGTCGGTGGTTATATCCGCGTATCTTTGTGTACTCGGGGTCTTCCTCCACCTGTAATTAGCTGGACGTCTCTATATGATTGAAATACTATCACAGCGACGGTAAACCCCAATACAACAACAACAACAATAACAACTAAAATTGGTCAAGTTATAAGAAAGCGATATCAAAATAAAGATTTATTTATTTTCGACATATGGCTTACTTCACAAAGTTCATGCATGAAAAGTCCATACGAAAAAAAAAAGTTAAAGGTAGGAAATATAATATATATTCTTTTTAACGGTATTAATCTTTACATTTCAAAATGTTGCAGAAAGTCCTATCATTCGTATCAACGAATGAAATCTAGTTCTTATTATTCTTTTTTTCTTCCTCTTGTATTTGTGTTAATTTCGAGGTGTTGCCATTGACTCAGAACAATGAAAATTTTATGGCATATATTTCAAACCATGAGCTTTTGGATGCAATGAATTTCATATTCACCTGACGTCATATAACGTCAGATTCGACGTCAGGTGAAACAGTTTGTACGCGGTCTACAGCCATTATTTCTGGACCGATTTTCATCAAAATTTCACAGGATGTGTATGTTAGGCTCTAGTTGTGCCTTTCGGTATCCGTGTTTCCAAATTCGAAAAGGCAAAGGTTTTATGGCGAATCCAAGATTCGAACTAATGACGTCAAATTTCAAATGCGTATAAAATCGCTTTCAGAAGAGCTAAAAAGCTGATGTTTGGACTGAATATTAGTCTTTAGGTTTTCTTGACATTCTGAAAAGATGAATGCCATATGACGTCACATGACGTCATAATGCTAATAAAATTTTCGTATTAAAACTTAACAGTTTTTAAGCCCTGTTGGCTTTATTTTTTGTATGATTTGCTTGAAATTTTGTCTGAAGATGCAATATTAGATTCTATGGAGCCATGCCACTTCCGTTTCCGGAAAATCCCAAAGGTCAACGTCATATATCAATTATCGGGTTTTTCTTCGGCCTTAAATATCTCAAAAACGGTAAATATTCTATCGAGACACTATGCGTATAATTTGTAGTGCTTAGAAAGACCTTTCAGATGATATTTAGTTTTTGAAGATCGGGGTTGAATCGGTTGAGTTATTGCGGAAAAACGAAAATTTGGTAACCCTCAGTGTGTTTAACAGTTTATATCTCGAAAACCTTTGATTTTTGAAAATATGATGATGAATATTATTTGTAAAGCAATGTTTGTCTGTTCTTTTGATGCTTAAAGTTTAATGATTGACCTAAGATTCGTGGAAAAATGGGGAAAAAACGAAATTCGTGGATATAGCTTTGGTGATTTTTTCATTTCTCAGGTGGTTTAAGAGCTTGTATCTCAAAAAGTATTATACATTTTCCTGTACATAAAGCGTGTGAAATGTAGACAATTTTCAGACGATTATTTTGGTACCTAAAGTTTTGAAATAGATCAAAGTATAAGGAAGTTACATCAAAAATACGAATTTAAACAAGTAGAATTTCAGCGATTTTGCAGTCATGTCAGAGTTTTACTGCTGATATCTTAAGAATCATTAGAAAAAAGTTCTTACATTAAGCAAGTGAGATGTAGAGAATTATAAGACGATTATTTTGGCACCTAGAGTTTTGAAATTGATCAAAAAATAAGGAAGTTACATAAAAAAATACGAATTCATAGCCAATTGTAAGAATTTTCATAAAATATCCTACTTTCGCTTTCACGTTAATTGAAGCATTTTCGGAAAATGTAAGTTTACAGATATGTATTAGTCATATAAATTGAAAGAAAAAACTGTTTACTTATATCATATTGATATTTCTAGCTAAACAAGTGTACCGTTCCTGGTGGCCGAGTGGTTAGAGCGTCCGCCTCGGGAGCGGGAGGTCGTGGGTTCGAAATACAGAAATACAATATTTCCAACAAATGCCCATATTAAACAATAAATTATGTGACGGCTACCATAATGGCTGGTTCCCCAATGTCATATTGTAATCATCACAAAAGCCGATAACCAATTCAATATGGTAGCAGCTAGTCATAACAAAATGCAACAGTGGAATGAGGGCGGAATGCATCGATACTAGTGACTTCTAGAAAAAGCATTACTTGTGAGAATTAAATAAATACATAATTTATTGTTTAATATGGGTATTTGTTGGAAATATTGTATTTCTGTGAAGTTGACTTGAAAAAAAGCATTGACTGTGATATGCATTGTTCGGTACATGTGTCCGAGTACAGTTTCCATTGAGTTTGTGACTTGTATTTTTGTATTTATTTAAAATCGGCAACAAAAAGGCCTATTGTTTCTGCGTTGAACAAGCCCAGCATATTTGAAATCGGCAGAAAATTGTGTCAGATACGAAGCTCAGAATACGACCATGTCAGTTTTCCTATAGATTTTGAACGGAGAGTTACATACCTTTTCTTATTTTATGATATCAATTTATTTTCTTGAATTGTGAAATTTTGTTATAAAATGTGTTTTGAATTGTTACTTTGTATCATTGGGGGTCCCACGCCGGTAGACTGTACGTGATACTGCACTATGGCAGCACTATAACAGCATTAAGTAGACATCGTCTCCAAATGACTGAAATACTGTCGGTGGGACGTTAAACCCAACAACAACAACAAAAAAAAACATCAACTAAACAAGTGTTGACAATGATTTAATGTTTTGTCAAATCATTTTATTTACGTTACATATACATATCAGTTGCAGCATTGCGTTACCCATAATCCTTTGAGCGTTTTGACATATGTCATTTAGACCGTTGTTGAAACATTGCAATTTCCCGACTTTATTGTTGCATCAATCGATAAATGTTGTACAAGCTATATTCCAAATTTATGATAAATGATAACCTATGTGAAAATATATGTTATAGTACAATGTAATTTAATTGCCAGCTTGAGATACCATGAGCGTGTATAAGTGTAAACGTTTGAAACAAAATAATCAACACATGTCATCCATTCAAGACGCTGCAAGCTAATTTGTCCGTTAGCTAAAAGCGCAAAATGGAGTAACTTTGTGTAATACAGTCGTCTCGATCGTATGAACAAGCGTTATTGGAATTTAACTAACGAGGCTACACGCGTCGACGATTCTATCGCATGGTAGCATTTATTTTTTTATTCCCGCGACTGTACACGAAAATAAAAAAAAGAATTTTGATATGCAGAATTAATAGATTTAAGTTCAATTGCTTATATTTTGAATACCTATAAAACTAGACCCAAATATGCTACAATGGAATTGTCGGGATTTTCAGGCCATTTATTTTGGTACCTAGAATACTAAACTTGGTCAAGTTATAGGAAAGCGATATCATAAAGTTCATGCATGAAAAGTCCATACGAAAAAAAAAAAAAGGTAGAGAATTTAAAATATATTCTTTCTAACGGTATTAATCTTTATATTTTTCAATGTTAGCAGAAAGTCCTATCATTCGTATCAACGAATGAAATCTAGTTCTTATTCTTTTTTTCTTCCTCTTGTATTTGTGTTTATTTCGATGTGTTGCCAATGGCCCAGAACAATGAAAATTTTATGGCATATATTTCAAACCATGAGCATTTGGATGCAATGAATTTCATATTCATATGACGTCATATAACGTCAGATTTGACGTCAGGTGGATAAGTTTGTACGCGATCTACAGCCATTATTTCTGGACCGATTTTCATTAAAATTTCACAGAATATGTATGTTACGCTCTAGTTGTGCATCCCGGTATCTGTTTTTCGAAATTCGAAATGGTAATGGTTCTATGGCAAATCCAAGATTCGAACCATTGACGTCAAATTTCAAATGCGTATAAAATCGCTTTCAGATAAGATAGGAAGCTGGTATTTGGACAGAATAAAAGTCTCTAAGTCTTCTTCATATTCTGAGAAGATAAACGTCATATGACGTCATATGACGTCATGAGGTGAAAAGAAATTTCTAATTTTTACGTGTTAAATTCTACATGTTACAAACATACGAGCACAATGAAAATTTAATAGCTTATGTTTCACATTTAACATTTTGCGTTTCTATGATTTCATTTGCCTATGACGTGCTTTGACGTCAAACTTGACGTCGTCTAAAAATGTTTGTACGCGGTCTACAGCCATTATTTCTGGACCAATTTTCATCAAAATTTCACAGAATGTGTATGTTACGCTCTAGTTGTGCATCCCTGTGTCCGTTTTTCCAAATTCGCAAAGGCAAAGATTTTATGGCGAATCCAAGATTCGAACCATTGACGTCAAATTTCAAATGAGTATAAAATCGCTTCCTGGTGAGTTAGAAAGCTGATATTTGCACAGATCATAAGTCTCCAAGTGTCTGTTACATTCTGAGAAGATGAACGTCATTTGACGTCATATGACGTCTTAAGGTAAAAAAGAATTTCTTAGATCTATGCCTAAATTTATATATGTTGTAAAGTATTCAGGACCATGGAAATGTAATTGCATATGCGTCAAATCATGTTCTTTGGAATACATTGAATTCCATATTCATGTGACGTTATATTACGTCAGATGTGACGTCAGGACAGAAAGATTTTACGCGGTCTACAGCCATTGTTGTTTGACCGATTTTCATCAAAATTTCACAGAATATACATGTTACGCTTTAGTTGTGCATCCCGGTGTCCGTTTGTCCCAATTCGAAAAGTCAAAGGTTAAATGGCAAATCCAAGATTCGAACCATTGACGTCAAATTTTAAATACGCATAACATCGCTTCCAGGCGTATTATAAAGCTGATATTTGAACTGCAAATTAATCTTTATGACTTCTTTTTATTCTGAAAGGCAGAACGTCATTTGACGTCATATGACGTCAAAAGGTAATAAAGAATTTCTAATATCTACGCGTTTATTTCTATATGTTGCAAAAGTCCCAGGGGCATGAAAAATTAATGGCGTATATTTCATATACTGAATATTTCATTTCATTGATTGTCTTATGCCTATAACGTGCATGGTGACCTCCGTTCCGGAAAATCGCAAAGGTCATATGTCAGTTTTAGGTGTTTTTATTCGGCCATCAGTATCTCAAAAACGAAATATATTCTACCTAGACACTATGTGCTTTGAACGTCCTTTAAGGTGATATTTAGTTTTTGAAGATCGGGGTTCAAACGGTTGAGTTATGGCAGAAAAACGAAAAGTGTACTTTTAACGAAATTGAAACGCTGTAGCTTCATGAACTTAGAGTCAATTATTATGATTTTTTCAGGATAAACAAACTTAAAAGTGAAGTGATGTATACTGCAAGGAATATTTGCTTAGTCACGTGATTATGACGATATGCATATTTTAGCAAGAATTATTAAAAAAATCGCATAAAATCGGTACAAATTTGTACAAATGCCGACGCTTACAAGGTGCAAAAAGTCCTGAAAATTTCAAGTGATTCCGTCAACAAACATGGAAGATGTTCATGTTTTTCGGATAAGGGCTTGTATACGAAAATCTAGCCATTTGAAGTAAGAGAAGAAGGCGGTTATTGGGTTGGTTACCCTCTATCCGGACGTTCCTACGCAGGAAAGAGTGCCCGTGTTGAAAGGTGAATTGCGATGCGTATTTGAGAGAATGGGGTGCATTTTAGGATGCAATGGTGTACACCAGGACCGATAAGCATATTGCCTTTGTCATAACGGCTTATTTCAAACTTTTATTAGGGCTTTCTGCCTCAAGCAGAAAGTCCTATTGGTTTGTTTTTTTTTTATTATTAGGGCTTTCTGCCTCAAGCAGAAAGGGTTTACTGTTTTTTTATTATTAGGAATTTCTGCCCTTTCGGCAGAAAGTCCTATTGGGTTTGTACTGTTTTTTTATTATTCTTATTATCTTTTTTTCTTCCTCTTATATTTGTGTTAATTTCGATGTGTTGCCATTGACTCAGAACAATGAAAATTTTATGGCATATATTTCAAACCATGTGCTTTAGGGTGCAATGAATTTCATATATTTCATAGAGATTATAAAATCGGTCCTATTTGAGATAGAAAAGTTGATATTTGGTCAGTATATAGGTCTCTGGGAGTTTTAAACATTTTGTGAAAATAAACGTCACATGACGTCACTTGACGTCATTATATGATAATGTATTTCTAATATTAATAAGAGTATTTCTATATGTTGAAATTGTCGAAGGGCAATGAAAATTTATTTCAATGATTTTCAGAAGCCTATGACGTCATATGACGTCACATTTGAAATTGACTACGAAAGTTTGTACACGGTCCAGAGCCATTATTAATGGGCCGATTTTTATCAAATTTTCACAGAATGTGTATATTACGTTCTTATTGTGTATACCGGTGTCCGTTTTTCAAAATTCTAAAAGTCCAAGCATCTATGGCGGATCCGATATTCGAACCAAGGACGTCAATTTTTAAATGCTTATAAAAACTGTCCTATTTGAGATAGAAAGTTGAAATTTTGTCAGTTAGTAGGTCTCTGGGTGTCTAACAATTATGTGAAAAAAACGTCATATGACTTCACGTGACGTCATTTTTTTATTATTATTATTCTTTTCTTCTTCCTAACTAAACGCTTATTTTAATATGTTGCAATAGTCCTAAGACCATGAAATTTTTATGGGTTATTAGTCACGTGAGGAAATTTTGTTTTCAATGATTGTCAGCAGCCTATGACGTCACATGACGTCACAGCTAAAAATAGTGAAAAATGGTGTTCGCGCTCTACAGCGGCCATTTATGGTCGGATTTTCTTCTAATTTTCACAGATGGTACACCTTGAAACTAAGGTGTACACATCCTGCCAGCTTACCGAAATTCCGAAAAACCGAAGTTCTGTGGCTGAAGTAATATTCGAACATAGGACCAAAAATTTCATTTTAGGATTGAAGAGCTTCAGGATGAGATAGAAAGTTGAAACTTACACAGTTTATTCAGCATACAAATAATTTTATATGTAGCCATATCTAAAAATATCGATTTTTGTAAATATATGTATGAATAAGAATTATAGCTGAATAATTGACGTTTCCAAAGATATTTAGTTTATTAAAATTGGTTTACGCAATACAAAGTTATAAGCAAAAAAACTAAATGAAATGAAGCTAATTTTGCTGATAATATGCTGTTTTCTTGACGTTTAACAGTCAATATCTCAGAAACGACTGAAGATAAGTTTATATATTATGCGTATAAAATGTAGCATGTTTTAAGAGCTTTCTAACGGTACCAAGTTTATTGAATTTGGACAGATTATCTATTATGTCATCTTCTATATATACTATATAAAGCAGATGTTGCAGAAAGTCCTATCATTCGTTTAAACGAATGACATCTAGTTATTATTCTTTTTTTCCAACCTTTTCATGTTGTTATTTCATTAAGTTGCTGAAGGTCTAGGACAAAGAAATTCTATCAACAGACACCTGAAGTAATGGCATTTTGGAATATATTATTTTTATCTTACATGACGTCACATGACGTCAGAACTAAAAATAGCTACCAAAGTTTGTACGCGCTGTACAGCCGTCATTTATGGACGGATTGTCATGGTATTTTCACAGAAGTTATATATTAAGACCTCATTGTGCAGGATTATATAGGTTTGCCAAGACTCGAAGGAACTAAGGTTCTATGGCGAATCCAAGATTCGAACCAAGGACGTCAAATTTCAAATCCATATAAAATCGATTCTAGATGAGATAGAAAGTTGATATTTGGCGAGATTATATGTCTCTGTGTTTCCTTTGCATTTTGTAAAGATGAACGTCATATGACGTCATATGACGTCATCAAGTTGTATAGAATTTCCGATTTCTTGATGTCGATTTACTCATGTTGCAAAGGCTCAGAGACAATGAAAATTTAATGTCCTATGTAGGTAATCATGATCATTTAGATTCAATGTTTAAAATTTTCATATGACGTCACATGACGTCAGAACTAAAAATAGCTACCAAAGTTTGTACGCGCTGTACAGCCGTCATTTATGAACGGATTGGCATGGAATTTTCTTATATATTGATCTCATTGTGCAGGATTATATAGGTTTGCCAAGATTCGAAAAAGCAAAGGTTCTATGGCGAATCCAAGATTCGAACCAAGGACGTCAAATTTCAAATACGTATAAAATCGTTTCTAGATGAGATAGAAAGTTGATATTTGGCGAGATTATATATCTCTGTGTTTCCTTTGCATTTTGTAAAGATGAACGTCATATGACGTCATCAAGTTGTATAGAATTTCCGATTTCTTGATGTCAATTTTCCTCATGTTGCAAAGCTTCATAGACAATGCAAATTAAATGTCCTTTGTACATAATCAGGACCATTCAGATTCAATGTTTAAAATTTTCATATGACGTCACATGACGTCAGAACTATAAATAACTACCAAAGTTTGTCCGCTCTGTACAGCCGTCATTTATTGATAGATTGGCATGGAATCTTCACAGAAGTTATATATTACGACCTCATTGTGCAGGATTCTATAGGTTTGCCAAGATTCGAAAGAACTAAGGTTCTTTGACGAATCCAAGATTCGAACCCAGGACGTCAAATTTTAAATACGTATAAAATCGTTTCTATATGAGATAGAAATTTGATATTTAGCAAGCTTATACGTCTCTGTGTTTCCTTTGCATTTTGTAAAGATGAACGTCATATGACGTCATCAAATTGTAGAGAATTTCCGATTCCTGAATGTCAATTTACTCATGTTGCAAAGGTTCATAGACAATGAAAATTTAATGTCCTATGTAGGTAATCATGAACATTAAGATTTAATGAGTAAAATTTTCATATGACGTCACATGACATCAAAACTTAAAAAAGCTACCAAAGTTCATCCGCGCTTCACAGCCGTCATTTAAGGACGGATTGGCATGGAATTTTCACAGAAGTTATATATTACGACTTCATTGTGCAGGATTATATAGGTTTGCCAAAATTCGAAAAACACCAAGTTTGTCATGGTTTGCAGTGCAGAAAGCCCTATCTTTTGTTCAAAACAAAAGAAGTCTAGTTATTATTATTATTATTATTCTACTGTTTTCTTCCTTTTGAGGTTCAAATTAAAACAGGTTGCCGATGAGCTAGCAGCATGACATTTTAACAGTAGTCACAGAGACTTTGGCGCTTTTGATCGCCATATTGTTTTTCTTCATGTGACGTCACATGACGTCAGGGCTGAAAAAAGCTACAAAAGCTTGTACGCGCTCTACAGCCGTCATGTCTGGACCGATTTACTTGATTTTTTTTACAGAATGTATATATTAAGTTCTTGTTGTGCAGGATTATATACATTTTGCAATATTTGAAAAGATCAAGGATCTATGGCTGAACCAAATTTCGAACTTTGGACCAGAAAATGTTTTGAAGTATTACGAAGCACTCAGATAAGCTAGAAACATGAAATTTGGACAGAATATGTGTCCTATTGAATTCTTTCAGCTCTGAGAAAACTGACGTCGTATGACGTAAAATGACGTCATGACGCGTTATCAAATTTTTTATCCAAAACATACGTTTTTTTTAGCACTGGAAGGCAAAGTTTTTGACCGATTGCTAAGGTCAAGGTCACATGTCAATTATCGGTTTTTTCTTCGGCCTTAAATATCTCAAAAACGAAAAATATTTTATCGAGACACTATGCGTATAATTTGTAGTGCTTTGAAAGATCTTTCAGATGATATATAGTTTTTGAAGATCGGCGTCGAATCAGTTGAGTTATTGCAGAAAAACAAAAGTGTTGCAACCCTAAGCGCACGTTACTACTTATATCTGGATAATTATTGATTTTTGTTAATAAGAGTATGAATATAATTTGTAGATCAATGCCCGGTCGTTCTTTTGGTGTTTAAATTTTAAAGATTGACCTAATATTCATTAAGTTATAGGGAAAAACAAAACGATATGAACATATTTATCCCCGATTTTTGCCGTATGCTCAAGGTTTAAACGCCCGTAGCTACAAAGTGTTTAAAGATACATACAATTATGAAGCGAGGGAATTATGGGAAACGAAAAGACCTTTCTATTAAAATTGGACTTAATATAAGGAAGTTACATGAAAACTAAGAATGCAGTAAAACCGTTCTTTCATGCACTCCCGCAGTAAGTCCCGATCACTTGATTCCTTTTTTTCGAAGAAAACTAATGATTTTTTAAAAATAACATACAATTTTTTATATTTTTTTGCACGATGTAATGTGGTTCTAATGATATGCAGATTTTAATGATCGGACCATAAATTATAAAGTATTTGTCGAAAGGCAATAATAGACATGAACATCTTTTTGCCGATTTTTGCATAACTTTCTATATCTCAGAGCCCGTAATAGAAAAGTTGAAAACATGAAACACGTGAAATGTTGGAAATTTAAAGGCCTTTCTAATGGTACCTTGCGTTTGAAAATTGGACATCGGACATCCTATAAGGAAGTTAGATGAGAAATAAGAATTCATTTAAACCGTTCTTTCATGCATTTCTGCAGTTAGTCCCTATCGTTTGATTGTTTTTTTCTAAGAAACTGTTAATTTTTGAAAATAACATAAAGACAGTATTATTAGCGTGATGCAATGCGGTTCTAATGGTATGCAGATTTTAAAGATCGGACCATTAATTATAAAGTTATTTGTCGAAGGGCAATAATAGACATGCACATCGTTTTGCCGATTTTTTGCCGTTTCTTTGAAAAATAACTTTCTATATCTTAGAGCACGTAACAGAAAAGTTGAAATATGAAACACGTGAAATGTTGGAAATATAAAGGCCTTTCTTTTTAGCTCAACTGAGCACTTGTGCTCGGGTGAGCTTTTCTGGTCGCCTTTTGTGCGTCCTGCGTCGTCCGTCGTCAACCATTGCTTGTGAACACTCTAGAGGCCACAGTTTTGGCCCAATCTTCATGAAACTTGGTCAGGATGTTTGTCTACATGATATCTCGAATGAGTTTGAAATTGGGTCATGTTGGGTTAAAAACTAGGTCACCAGGTCAAATCTTAGAAAAACTTTGTGAACACTCTACAGGCCACAGTTTTCGCCCAATCTTCATGAAACTTGTTCAGAATGATTGTCTAAATGATATCTCAGAGAAGTTCGAAATTGGGTCATGTGGAGTCAAAAACTAGGTCGCCAGGTCAAATCTTAGAAAAACCTTGTGAACAGTCTACAGACCACAGTTTTGTCCCAATCTTCATGAAACTTGGTCAGGATGTTTGTCTACATGATATCTCGGATGAGTTTGAAATTGGGTCATGTGGGTTCAAAAACTAGGTCACCAATCAAATCTTAGAAAAACCTTCTGAACAATCTAGAGGCCACAGTTTTAACCCAATCGTCATGAACGTTGGTAAGGATGTTTGTCTATATGATATCTCGGATGAGTTCGAAGTTGGGTCATGTTGGGTCAAAAACTAGGTCACCAGGTCAAATCTAAGAAATTCCTTGTGAACACTCTGCAGGCCACAGTTTTGGCCCAATCTTCAATAGATTTGGTCAGGATGTTTGTCTTATTGATATATTGGATCAGTTCAAAATGAGTCACATGAGAACATAAACTAGGTCACCAGGTCAAATCTTAGAAAAATCTTGTGAACACTCTAGAGGCCTACATTTTTGTCCCAGTCTTCATTAAAATTGATATGAATGATGATTGCATGAATTCCCAGTTGAGTGCAAATTCAGGTAGGATCAATATGTAGGTCACTTAGTCAAATGTTAGAAAAACACTTTAGATGCCAGATTTTTTGTAAATTATGCCTTACACAGCCATCTTACTCAGGTGAGCGACACAGGGCCATATTGGCCCTCTTGTTTAAAATTGGACACCATATAAGGAAGTTAGATGAGAAATAAAAATTAAATTATACCGTTCTTTCATGCACTTCTGCAGTTAGTCCTAATCACTTGATTGCTTTTTTCTAAGAAACTGTTAATTCTTAGCTCACCTTAGCACATGTGCTCAAGATGAGCTATAAGAATCGATGAATGTCCATTGTCCGTCCGTCTGTCCGTCCGTCCGTCCGTCTGTCCGTCCGTTGTCCACAATTGGTTTGTTTGCACTCAAGCATCTTCATTTCTTAAACAATCATCTTCAAACTTTAAGACAACGTTAATTACCATAATATCTCAGTCAAGTTCGATTATGGCTGAGATCAGCTTATTAGGTCAGGAGTTATGCCCTTTTAATATTGAAAAATTCTAGATTTCACATTGTCATTGTCACTTTAAAATCAAAATTTTAACAAAGCCATATATTCCCTTTTGAATGCAATGACTTTAAAATTTAAATTATGTTATATGACATCACAGATTTCCTCTGCTATTTATTTATGTTTGCACTCTACAGCTGTCAATTCGGGACGGATTTTCTTCAATTTTGAAATGGTGTATTTCAGAAAATAAAATAAGTATGATCAGGTTTGACATGGTTTGCAGTGCAGAAAGCCCTTTCTTTTGTCCAGAACAAAAGGAGTCTAGTTAGGGCTTTCTGCTTTTCGCAGAAAGACCTATTGGGTTTGTTCTGTCTTTTATTATTAGGACTTTCTGCCCTTTCGGCAGAAAGTCCTATTGGGTTTGTACTGTTTTTTATTATTCTTATTATTCTTTTTTTCTTCCTCTTATATTTGTGTTAACTTTGAGGTGTTGCCATTGACTCAGAACAATGAAAATTTTTGGCATATATTTCAAACCATGAGCTTTCGGATGCAATGAATTTCATATTCATATGACGTCATATAAACGTCACATTCGACGTCAGGTGAAAACGTTTGTACGCGGTCTACAGCCATTATTTCTGGACCGATTTTCATCAAAATTTCACAGAATGTGTATGTTAGGCGTATAAATGCGTATAAAATCGCTTCGAGAATAGCTAGAAAGCTGATATTTGGACTAAATATTAGTCTTTAGAAATTTCTTTATATTCTAAAAAGATGAACGCCATATTTGGTCACATGACGTCATAGTGCTAATAAAACTTTCGTATTAAAAGTTAACGGTTTTTTAAGCCCTGTAGGCTTTATTTTTTGTATGATTTGCTTGAAATTTTGTCTGAAGATGCAGTATTAGATTTTATGGAGCCATTTTTACTTTCGTTTCCTGAAAATCCCAAAGGTCAAGGTCATATATCAATTATGGCTTTTTCTTCGGCTTTAAATATCTCAAAAACGGTAAATATTCTATCGAGGACACTATGCGTAAAATTTGTAGTGTTAGAAAGACCTTTCAGATGATATTTAGTTTTTGATGATCGGGGTTGAATCGGTTGAGTTATGGCGGAAAAACGAAAATTTGGTAACCCTCAGTGTGTTTAACAGTTTATATCTCGAAAATCTTGATTTTTGAAAATATGATGATGAATAATATTTGTAGAGCAATGTTTGGCCGTTATTTTGATGCTTAAAGTTCAATGATTGACCTAAGATTTATGGAGTAATGGGGAAAAAACCAAATTCGTGCATATAGCTTTGCTTATTTTTTTCTTTTTTCAGGAGGTTGTATCTCAAAAAGTATTAAAAGTTTTCCTGTACCTGAAGCGTGAGAAATGTAGAGAATTTGCAGACGATTATTTTGGTACCTAAAGTTTTGAAATTGGTCAAAGAATAAGTAAGTTACATCAAAAATAAGAATTTAAACATGTAGAATTTCAGCGATTTTGCCGTTATGTAAGAGTTTCACGGCTTATATCTTAATACTCATATGAAATAAGTCAACACATTAAGCGAGTGAGATGTAGAGAATTTTAAGACGATTATTTTGGAACCTAGAGTTTTGAAATTGATCAAAACATAAGGAAGTTACATTAAAAATACGAATTTAAAGCCAATTGTAAGAATTTTCAGAAAATATCCTACTTTCGCTTTCACCTTAATTGAAGCATTTTCGGAAAATGTAAGTTTACAGATTTATATTAGTCATATAAATTGCAAAAAAAAAAAATACTTTTTACTTATAGCATATTGATATTACTAGCTCAACAAGCGTACCGTTCCCGGTGGCCGAGTGGTTAGAGCGTCCGCCTCGGGATCGGGAGGTCGTGGGTTCGATACCAAAGTCGTAAAAAATGATACTGTTATAGCTCCCTTGCTTGGCGTTCAGTGTAGTTGCAAGACTGGTTGGCTCGGTATCAGGATAATGTTACTGGGTGTGGTATCATGCCACATGTCTACGGCGTGATACCTGCAGTGTGGCAGCACTATAACTGCATTAAGTAGACATCGTCTCCAAATAACGAAATACTGTCGGGGGGACGTTAAACCCAACAAACAAAACAAACTAAACAAGAGTTGACATGATTTTAATGTTTTGTCAAATCATTTATTTACGTTACTTGTACATATCAGTTGCAGCATTGCGTTACCCATAATCCTTTGAGCGTTTTGACACATGCCCTTAGACCGTTGTTGAAACATTGCAATTTCCCGACTTTATTGTTGCATCAGTAGATAAAATGTTGTACAAGCTATATTCCAAATTTATGATAAAATGAAACCATGTTTAAAATATATGTTATAGTACAATGTAATTTAATTGCCAGCTTGAGATACAATGAGCGTGTATAAGTGTAGACGTTTGAAACAAAAAACACATGTCATCCGTTCAAGACGCTGCAAGCTAATTTGTCCGTTAGCTAAAAGGGCCAAATGGAGTAACTTTGTGTAATACAGTCGTTTCGATCGTATGTACTAGCGTTATTGAAATTTTACTCACGAGGCTACACGCGTCGACGATTCTATTGCATGGTAGCATTTACGATTTTATTCCCGCGGCTGTAAACGAAAATAAAGAGAGAATTTTGATATGCAGAATTAAGGTCTAAGATTAATTGCTTATATTTTGAAAATCAATAAAACAAGATCCAAATATCTACATTAGAATTGTAGGGATTTTCAGGACATTTTTTTTTTTGGTACCTAGAATACTAAAATTGGTCAAGTGAAAGTGATATCAAAATAAAGATTTATTTATTTATTTTTGCCATATGGCTTATTTTACAAATTTCATGCATGAGAAGTCCATACGAAAAATAAGTAAAAGGTAGGGAATTTGTTATATATTCTTTCTAACGGTATTAATCTTTACATTTGATGATATTGAAATAGCAGAAATAAAAAAGTATCTTTTTATACATTCAATCATTTTTTAATTTTCATTGACGTCATATGACGTCAGATTTGACGTCAGCTTCAAAAGTTTGTTCGAGCTCTAGACCTTCAATTTTGATATTTTCACAGAAGATACATTTTAGGATATAGATGTGCACCTTGGCAATCAAATTTCTAAATTCGAAAAGATTAAGATTTCATGGCAATATCGAATTTCGAACCATTGTCCTAATATTAAATTTAAATGTTACAAAGCCCCCTGATGCGTTAGAAGCATGAAAATTGAACAGCATATCGGCATAGAGGTTTAAATTCTATATTCTGAATGATTTCCGCTTACGTCATGTGGTTATGACGTCATCAAAAAGACTTGATTTGACAATTTGAGTTTACCGTCGCTTCGACAGTATTTCAGTCATATAGCGACGTCCAGCTAATTACAGGTGGAGGAAGATCCCGAATGCACGTAGGCATCCGGGTAGAACCACCGACCTACGCAAGCCAGCTGGAAGGCTTCCTCACATGATCATCAAAAAGACAACAACAACAAAGCACTGCTTTTTAAACATTTCTCTCGGTCTGGCAGCATGAATTTTGAGTCGATCTTAATTAAATCTTCAGAATTGATAGAGTTAAAATTGAAGTAAGCATACTGCAACTGTTTGTTTTGTCACGTGGTTATGGCGTCATGTATACTAAAGCAAGAATTATTTTAAAAATCATATTAAATCGCCAATCAGACCAAACCAATGAACTTAAAATTTTCAAAAATGTCGAAACTTAGTTTCGTTTATAAGGTCTTGAAAAGTGATTACGTCATCAAACATGGCAGATATTCATGTCTGATGGAATGCCTAATTGAGAATGTGAAAACAAACATGTTCGCATTCTCGAAAATATTTTTTTTTTCTGGATTAATAGAACGTTAGCTGAACATGTTCTTGCAAAAAAAGGTATTTTTCTTTAGTCACTTGAATTTGACGTCGTTGAAATATAAAAATCATTCATTTCAATTGGTATTCGCGCTCCAGCGTCATGAGTTTTGATGCCAATCTTAAGCATACCTTAAAGAATTTATGTTGTGTCACTTGTTTATGACAACATTGATTTGTAAGCAAAATATATTAAAAAGATCATAAGAATGGATATAGTAACTTTAAACAAGTAGTATTGCCGTACCTTAACATGCGCAAAAAGTCTAGAAAATTTCCATTTATTACGTTATCAAATATGACTTATTCATGTTTTCGTAAAATTGCTAATTCATTAAAAAATCTATTAATTTGGAGAAAGTAATAAAAGCGGTCATTGGGTTGGTTGAGCAAGACCGATTGTTCTTTTGCAGGTAAGAGTGTCTACGTTGAATAGTGAATTGTGATACGTTTTTTTAGTAAATGAGTCGCATTTACGATGAATTAGTATTATTATACTAGAGCCAGAAAACCTATAAGGATAACTTACAGCATTTGCTATCACGGCTTTTCCGCAAACCTGAAGAAAATGACAAATACATGTATATCAGTAGTAGCAAATGAGGTCTA
>CM037782.1:71215197-71265197 GCA_021229015.1 Solen grandis
TTTCCTGATTGGACGTCACATATAGGTGCTGAAGATGTTTTGTTCAAAAGCGCATACTTTACTGTCATAACTCTAAAATCTTCATTATTCTGAACAACTGGCATCATGTCAAAATCATTGCCCTAAAATGAAAATTAATAAGTATGCTTATGACGTCACATGACGTCATATGACGTCACGACTCAAGATATATGTAGGAATTCTGCAGAACTGCAAACTTTGTAAGATTCAACTTTCTATCTCATCCTGAAGCTCTTTAATCCTAAAATGAAATTTTCGGTCCTATGTTCGAATCTTATTTCAGCCACAGAACTTCGGTCTTTCGGAGTTTCGGTTAGCTGACAATATATGCACACCTTATTTTCTAGATGTACCATCTGTGAAAATTTGAAGAAAATCCGACCATAAATGGCGGCTGTAGAGCGCGAACACCAATTTTCACTATTTTTAGCTGTGACGTCACATGACGTCATAGGGTGCTGAAGATGCTTTTGTTCAACCAAGTTACATTAAGGTTAGTCTAAAACTGTAATCTCTAAAGTGTTCACAAGGTTTTTCTAAGATTTGACCTGGTGACCTAGTTGTAAACCCTAAGTGACATAATTTTAAACTCATCAAAGATATCATAAAGACAAACATTCTAGCAAAGTTTCATGAAGATTGAGCCAAAAATGTGGCCTCAAGCATGTTCACAACATTTTTCTAAGATTTGACCTGGTGACCTAGTTTTTGACCCTGCATGACCCAATTTCAACTCATCCAAGATATCATGTAGACAAACATCCTGACCAAGTTTCATGAAGATTGGGCCAAAACTGTGGCCTCTAGAGTGTTCACAAGGTTTTTCTAAAATTTGACCTGGTGACCTAGTTTTTGACCCCACATGACCCAATTTCAAACTCATCCAAGATATCATGTAGACAAACATCCTGACCAAGTTTCATGAAGATTGGGCCAAAACTGTGGCCTCTAGAGTGTTCACAAGGTTTTTCTAAGATTTGACCTGGTGACATAGTTTTTGATCCCACATGACCCAATTTCGAACTCATCCGAGATATCATGTAGACAAACATCCTGACTAAGTTTAATGAAGATTGGGCCAAAACTGTGGCCTCTATTGTGTTCACAAGCAATTGTTGACGACGTACGACGGACGCCTGACGACGCACGACGGACAAAAGGCGATCACAAAAGCTCACCCGAGCACAAGTGCTCAGGTGAGCTAAAAATTGTAAATTTGTAGATTTATATACTAATATGTCCAGTAATATACCGGTTGACATGGTGATACTAAGGTCAGGTAAATTTCTACACGGGTCGTACAGGTGTGGAATCCGTGGGGATTTAAAAAAAAAAAAGGTGTAAAATGAAAATTACACACATTTTAGGTCATATTCTTTTCTATGCATTTGGCAATTCTTCATATTGATATGACCAGTAAAAACCCAACTCGCGTGATTATACCAGTTTTTTTCTATAAATTGACAGGTCTTCATATAAATAAGACCAGTAAAAACCCGGTTGGCGCGATGATTCTATGGTAGTATTTACTCCTATTTGAGTCTTACTGCCGTGGTGAAGGTGAGGATTTAAAAGTGCATAAAAGAATATATTTTTATATGAAATTTACATACATTTTAGGTGATAGTCATTTCTATGCATTGGCAAATTTTCATAATGATATGACCAATAAAAACCCCGGTGGCGCGATGATATTGGAGTAGTGAGTATCTTATTTTTATTGTACCGACGAGGTATCGGAACGAGTTTTAAAATGCTTTAAAAAGGCCATCCTTTAACTATTCGAATAAAATTTACACATTTTATGTTAAAGGCTCTTTATTATTCTTTCTTTTTCTTATTTGAAATAAAACGGTTTGCACGAACACACTAGATCCGTATCTGGTATCCGCATAATAGCACCGTACCAAGCTTTACAGGTGCGAGAAAACAGGAAAAAAGTAATATGCAATAAAAACATAAAATATTCAAATGAAATTTGCACAGATGTTGTAAAATATCATTTTAAAGCAAATTTAGATGCCTTAGATGGCGTCAAGTCTCCTACCGGTGGTAAATGAAGTAAATTTTGAAAATGGATTTAATCATAAAAAAAACAACAAGAGGGCCATGATGGCCCTGAATTGCTCACCTGAGTACCATTGCTTCAACTGATGTCAAGGTTTTTAAACAGACAAGGATTCTGATATAACTTAATCTAAAACATTTTACCCCTGACAATACTACACACCAAATATCTAAGCAATGGGCCATATAGTTTCAGAGAAGACTTGGGCGCAGGGTCATTTATCACCGTAGGGCCAAGACTTCGAAAATCTTTGTAATTAACCATTAGATGCTACTACATACCAAAAATCTTAGCTCTAGGCCTTATTGATTCATAGAAGAAGATTTTTTAAGATTTTCCTATTTAACTCTATGTAAAACAAGTAACCCCTATTGCGGGGGCATTTATCACCATTGGGCTATGATTTGTACAATCTTGGTAGTGGCCCATAAGATGATGCTACATACCAAATATCTAACCTCCAGGCCTTATGGATTCATAGAAGAAGATTTTTTAAGATTTTCCTATATAACTCTGTGTAAAACAAGTGACCCCTGGTGCGGGGTCATTTATCACCATAGGGCTATGATTTGTACAATCTTGGTAGTGGCCCATAAGATGATGCTTCATACCAAATATCTAAGCTCTAGGCCTTATGCATTCATGGAAGAAGATTTTTTAAGATTTTCCTATATAACTCTATGTAAAACAAGTGACCCCTGGTGCGGGGTCATTTATCATCATAGGGCTATGATTTGTACAATCTTGGTAGTGGCCCATAAGATGATGCTACATACCAAATATCTAAGCTCTAGGCCTTGCAGTTTTGCAGAAGAAGATTTTCAAAGTTTGCATTTTTAAAATCTATTTTTAGCTCCTGTGACCTTATTATGCAATGGACCAGAACCATTTATACAACTTTAGTAGAGCTTCATCCAAGGAACATTCCTGCAAAATATTTTTCAAATTGGCCAAGCCGTTTAGGAGGAGATATTGTTTTAAGCAATTGTTGACGCCGGACGCACGCACGCACGCACGGACGACGGACGACGGACGCCGGACGCCGGACAAAAGGCGATCAGAAAAGCTCACCTTGAGCACGTTGTGCTCAGGTGAGCTAATAAAAATATACCAATGGAATTTGCACACATGATTTAAAATGCTATTATAAAGCTACTGGTGAAATTGTATACCAATACGACCTGTAATAAAGCGGGTGGCGCTGTACACAGACATGGTGAATATGTCTATGCGCTATAGAACCCTGGACGGCGCATGGATGGCGCATAATCCTGGATGGCGCTTTTTTAGTAGGACCGTAAGATGGATATCAATAACCTTATACATTGACTTGTTTCCTTTTTTTTTTTTTTTTTTTTTTGGCCATATAAAAATGAACACCTAAAAGAACAATTTTTATTGACATAATTTTTTTTTACATGTATGAGCACTGTGGTACAGAAATATTAGCGTTCCCTCACCATGGATCAGAAGGTTATAGGTTTGATCTCTTTTATGCTTCTTTTAGCATGTGACACATGTGTTCTAAGAAACATTTCTTGGTTATTGAGTAACAAGCATAAATGGTGACAAAGTCATATTACAGTGTTAAATACGCAGTTACAGCACATAGAATCATTATTTCAACACATTTTCAAATCTCAAAATATCATAATTATGATAGAAGAATGGTTTATATGTGCCACGATGGCATTTTTACATCCTAAGTTTTATCAAATGAAAATGAAGATAATAATATACATGTATGTTTTGTAAATAATATATATGTATGTTTTGTAAAAGTCATTGGTAAAAGATAATGTATTTTTGTAGTATCAGTTGTTAGGCTTGTTTGAATAATTTTAGATTCAGGTTTTGTTTATTCAGCTCAATCTATCAAAGTGACACCTCTTATTTGATGTATAAACAATAATATATTTTTGTCGCAGAACACCTGTCAGTAATTGATCTAATCACTTGAGACAGACATAACTCCTAGCACCTGATGACAAAGCTATTATTGTAGCAAGCCAAATGTTGTATGTATTGATAAGATAATTATTGTGCAATTGAAACCACATTGATACGCGCATGCGTTGACTATGGCGGTCACAAATTTTTAAACTGGATAATTGGATTCGAAAAAATGACTTATTTGTGGTTTTCTGGTTGTTTTTCGCTATCGACGTACTACAGAGAGACCTTATGAAGAGTTTTGCTATGCATAAAATATCTTCTGTTTGTGGTGTGTGTATTTATTTCGCTGATTATGGGCAAACAGAACAAGCGAGGCAGTGACGTAATCACCCCACCCACCGTCGAAGCTAAGCGGCCATCAAAACAATGAACAATGTCACAGAGTAACGTGAGTACCAACACACAAATGAGTCAATATGGCATGTCCCAAATGAACAGTTCAATGACTCCAATATGCCAATACACGCCCACATATCATCAGCCCTTCATGCCCGGTTTAGTGCCAGTCACCCCTGCTGCTAGTAATGTACCTTCCTCACCCCCACCCGGTATGCAGTCCTTCCCCGATGTCACGCAGTTGACGTCCTCTCTTCAGGCTATTGTACAGCGTCTAGATGGTATGGACTCCAAGTTGTCTCAGCTAAGCACTTTACAGAGTAGTATACAGTAGATTAACAGTCGACTTGATAGTATTGACAAACGTTTGCTTGAGGTAGAACAGTCCACATCTTTTATTTCTGATGGGCATGATGAAATTGTGAAAGTAACCTCTTGTCATACCAGTGAATTAAGTGAATTGAAATCCACCGTTTTATCTCTACATGAAGAAAATGCATCCATGGCTTCTTCTTATATTAAACTCAATGATGAGCTGATTGACCTGAAATGTAGGTCAATGAGGGACAACCTGATGTTCTTCGGTATTCCCTAGTCCTATAAATAAGCCATAGCGTATCGATTTTATTATTTTGACATTTCCTTGATACGCCATGTCTTATGGCTCGCTGTATACATTGATGTAGCAAACTCCGCATGAATTTTTACGCGCTACATTTCCATTTATCATAGGCATAGAAATTGACAATTCACTATGAAAACACAATAAACTTATAGCAGACATAATAATTTGCCATATTAGTTAAGGAAATTGTCAAACATAGACGTTAAGAGGGTGAAATACTTTTTCAAAAACTTCACTTTCCTTTTTTGCGTTTATATCCTCCATTACGTACAAACAACACCGAGTGTTCCGAAAAAAATGTGTACAGTGAGGGTTAAACTGGGAACACGAATTTTGGGTAGATGAAGTTTGTCTTGTAAACTATATCGTGTTTAAAGTCCAAAATAAACAATTCCAAGGTTGGAAACATTTATATCGTGTAGTGAGCGATATGACAGATGATAATATATCAGTGAATGAGAATTGTCCCACTCAACATCGTTAATTTGACTTTATTTATTTCGTCTAAATATTTTCGGCTATTCCGTATATTTTACATAACACTAACTTACACAGCAAGATGGTGGACAAATGACTACATCAATTGATGTGTCAATTACAAAAGGATTTTTGAAGTTATAATGGTAATATTTCAAACTTTAATGTAATCAATCAATATGTTTTTGTGTTTGTTTCTATATATGAGAGTTACTTTGTCAACAGGTACTTATACTTAATTTAATGTTTTGCTACATGGACCTCTATGGGAAGCCATAAGACTTCGCATATCTGTTGAAAGTAAAAATGTTAAAAATCAGTCTATTGAATGTTAAAGGTGAATTATGGTATGCGAAGGCTTATTTATAGGACTACGGTATTCCCGAGCATGTTGAGCCAGCTTCCAATGGACACGAGTCATCTACCATGTCACATGATCAGCCAGGCGGTTCTACTGTTGAATCCATTCTGGGTGATGATTGTCGTTCCAAAGTGTTGTCCTTTTGTGAAAATGTACTTAAAATGCCAAGTCCAAATTCTAACCTCCACATTGAGCGTGCGCATCGCATCGGCAATCCTGTTCATGGTAAAGTCCGTCCAATTGTTGTCAAATTTAACACTGATTCCAAAAATGCTGTGAAAAGTGCTCTTAAAAAAGTAGATCTGAGGAATACAGTTTTCAATGTATCCGATCAATTTCCAGCTGAAGTGAAAGAAAAACGAAAACAATTAATTACAGTCATGTTAGAGACACGTAAACAGGGAAAGAGAGCGGTGCTTGTCCGTGACAAACTCTACATAAACAATGTTTTGTATACACAGGGTAGTGGGTCACCTAGCCCCAGATAGGTAGCACGAGGAAAGTATGACTTGTCAGTTCTCTCGTGGAATGTTGAGGGTCTAAAGTCCAGTTTAAATGATGATGATTTTTTTTACTTTTGTTTCGGGGTTTGATTTTGTCTTTTGTTGTGAAACATGGGAGAAAAAGGAAAGCAATTTTGAACTGAATGGTTTTGATAAAATTTCTATTCCTAGAGTGGAAAGCTTGAATGGTAAATCAAAACGTGGTCATGGTGGTATCTGTTTATTTTATAAGAATTGTTTAAAGGAGCTGTTTACCGTAGAAAAAATAGATAAATGTGGATTTTTGTGGTTAAGGTTTAAGAAACAGTATTTTTATACTGAACATGATATTTTTATCGGTTTTTGTTTTATCACTCCTGTAAATAGTCCTTATTATGCACAACATGAAATCGGTTATTTCGAGTCTGCCTGTGCTTCAAAAAGTGATGTGCAGAGAGACCTCCCGTGCAACGACAAAACCGAAAGTAGGGGGGTTTTCAGGAAATTTACATTAAAATCGGCCAATTTGTCGGTATCTTCTTGAAGAATATACTTAAAAGAATACATTCGATGGTCATATTATAGACATAATCAAAGCATTAACCTGCTGAAGCCTGTAGAGAGTGCCGAGGTTGTGTTTATGTACATCACTAAACTGTTCGGCCAAGTTTCAGGTCGCAGTCGCTGATAATTGAAAAGTTTACACGCATATACATAGCTAAGATACTCTAATATTCCGTGAAATACTTAATATTGAGCAACTCACCTTTGAAAAGTGACCATTGGTCTTTTCCTTCCGTCCAGCGTTTGCTAGTGTTTATGGCAGAGAATGACCGGTGCGAACATAGAAAGCCTGCCGATATAGCGATTTCCGCAGAGAGCCTGCCGATATGGTTATGCACCGTGTAAATGCTACCATGCAATAGAATCGTCGACGCGTGTAGCCTCGTGAGTTAAATTCCAATAACGCTTGTACATACGATCGAGACGACTGTATTACACAAAGTTACTTCATTTTGCGCTTTTAGCTAACGGACAAATTAGCTTGCAGCGTCTTGAACGGATGACATGTGTTGATCATTTTGTTTCAAACGTCTACACTTATACACGCTCATTGTATTTCAAGCTGGCAATTTAATTACATTGTACTATAACATATATTTTCACATAGGTTATCATTTATCATAAATTTGGAATATAGCTTATACAACATTTATTGATTGATGCAACAATAAAGTCGGGAAATTGCAATGTTTCAACAACGGTCTAAATGACATGTGTCAAAACGCTCAAAGGATTATGGGTAACGCAATGCTGCAACTGATATGTATAAGTAACGTAAATAAAATGATTTGACAAAACATTAAATCATTGTCAACACATGTTTGTTTGTTTGTTGGGTTTAACGTCCTACCGACAGGGCTTAAAAACCGTTAAGTTTTAATACGAAAGTTTTATTAGCATAATGACGTCATGTGACGTCATATGGCGTTCATCTTTTCATAATGTAAAGAAAACCTAGAGGCTAATATTCAGTCCAAATATCGGCTTTCTAGCTCTTCTGGAAGCGATTTTATACGCATTTGAAATTTGACGTCATTAGTTCGAATCTTGGATTCACCATAAAACCTTTGCCTTTTCGAATTTGGAAACACGGACACCGAAAGGCACAACAAGAGCCTAACATACACATTCTGTGAAATTTTGATGAAAATCGGTCTAGAAATAATGGCTGTAGATCGCGTACAAACTTTTTCACCTGACGTCGAATCTGACGTTATATGACGTCATATGAATATGAAATTCATTGCATCCGAAAGCTCATGGTTTGAAATATATGCCATAAAATTTTCATTGTTCTGAGTCAATGGCAACACCTCAAAATTAACACAAATATAAGAGGAAGAAAATAAGAAGAAGAAGAAGAAGAATAAAAATACAGTACAAACCCAACCCAGTAGGCAGAAAGTCCTAATAAAAAACATAACAAACCCAATAGGACTTTCTGCTGAAAGGGCAGAAAGTCCTAACTAGAAGTCCATTGTTTAAGATACAAACGAAGCGGCTTTCTGTTTGCTTATTTCAAAGGTATTGAATATATAAATTAATACAAAGAAATTTAATAATGATGCATAATAATGTAATAATGTAAGATTTAATACGCAAATCATTATTATCATAAAGAAAAATTTATGTTAAAAAATAAGCTTTATTCTTATTTTTTTTTCATTTTCATTTTCTTAAGAAGATATTGAGAAAGCATAAATATGGATCTTATTTTATTATCCAACTGTTTAATATCATGCAGAAAAAAAAAACAAGAAAATTTCCAGATAACACTGTCATGAAAATAATTTCTTAATTCTATGTAATTAACGTTATGAAAGCTTGAAACTTTCAACAATTTATCTGTTTATATACATGTATTTGCTTATTTTTACAGATTTAGATAAGAAACCGTTAAACCTTTAGAGATCATAAAAAATCGATAGACAGATATACGTGTATATGTCATTTCTTCAGGTTTGCAGAAAACAGTGATAGCAAATGCAATAAGTTATCCTTATAGGTTTCCTGGCTCTAGTATAATTATACTAATCTATCGTAAATGCGACTCATTTACTCAAAAACGTATCACAATTCACTATTCAACTCAGGTACAGATTTTTTTTTTGTCCAGGCAATTTAATTCATGTTGCTCAAACACTGGCAACAAATTGAAATTAACTTTTGGATTTGGATGGAAAATAAGGAATAATAATAATAAGAAGAATAAACACAAGTTTGCGGAAAGCCGTAATAAGCATAGCAAACTCTATTCGTTTTCCGCAGGTTTGCGGAAAGCCGTAACAAGAAAAAATATAACAAAAATGAGACTCGAACCCGTGACTGTATGAAAAAGAATCAATTTCCTTTATCCATTGAGCTATTGTGATTTCTATTTAATTAGTTTTTTTTTAGGGAATATGCTATATTTTAGTTTGACAAAGGTAGGCACAATGCCCTGATTACCTGTATAGAGATAATGGAATTTTCCGATAACGGCAACGTTATCGGTTTCGACTTATTTTTCCTCCCATGGAAAATGTTCCCATGGAAACTTTGGTAGGCTAAAAAAACTTGAACAGCTTTTTAGGCGTGTTTCTATCACAGTGGCTGAAACCGTGGGCACCGCCATCTTGTAAGTTGTTCATATATATTGATGCGGCTACTTCCCCTGGTTAAACCTAACGATTCTGTTGGCGCCGATTTGATTGGCTTATACAAAGGCCAATCTGAGACGATCCTCTATACGATGTTGTCAGATTCAATTAGCGATACTGTATCTAATTTTAATGAGATTGGATTAGATTCTACCTGTATACCTGTGTTACGGATGAGCGATTTCATTGTGTAGACCAGACCCGTTTTCAGTGAATAGTTCCTTGACCCTAACTTTTATTTGAATAAAAATATGTCTAGCCACAAACAATGACATGTGCTCCTTTGTTAACATCGTGTTTGGGACAATATCTAACTGTAATCTATTGCTAATAGGGTGGTCATGAACCTATGCGTTACCCTTTAAAGTCTATAACGTAAGCGTTTGTATCCCTGTTGTATCGTAGCGTATACAATGTAAGCAGGGAACCAAATCCGTAACAGTGAGGCAGGGAACAGTTGCGAGCGTTATGGTTAACTGACAGCAGGGCTGTAAAGTGGTGCATGTGAGTGGTAATACTGAGCTGGACATCAGTGGGTGCACATATTTTATTCATCCCGAGGTGTTGACATGAAAGTATGCAGTTTTGAATACGAAGTACATACTGTGGCTATAAGAGACTAGTTTTCTTCCCGAGGTTCTTTACACCCATTACAGAAATTGCACCTTTATTTTTCAATGATGGTGAGGAAGATTTATGAATTGCAGCCACTGAGTAAGCCTGAGTTCTCATATAGTTTGCTAAGAGACCACATATTAAACATATGATGGTGTCTTAATATGGTTTTTAAATATTAAAATCCCAATAAGATATAATTCGTATGGAAATTAAACTACCAACACAATATACACTGCATAATGATATACATTGAACTGGGAAGCTGCAACTATGTCCTTTTGTAACAATGGAAATTGCATAAAAAACAACATCTGAAATTGTTTCAGCTTTTTCATATACTATGGCACACTATGGTATCAATATTTGCAGTAAGGAAGCACTACCAATGGACGACGTCAACTGGTTGTCCTACCTTTTCATTTCGTGGTTTTCGCCTCTTATTTGGAAAATGTTCAAAGACAAGACCAGACCAGCAACCACAACTGACATATGGAAGACTGCAAAGAGAGAAAGGCTCAAGTCAAATACAAAAAGGTATTTTTTTTTACCTTTAAAAGCATCGTACTATACCTAGACATTTGGCCCGGGTAATACGAACATTTGAAAATCCTAACATACACAGAGTTCAATTTGCATTAATGTGTTTTAGCAATTATTGCATGACTTCAGTCCTTTTTATCTGTGGGATAAATTTAGGACACCACGTTTTTTTTCGTGTTTGAAGATTTAGGATGATAGATTCCGGCATTAGCTCTACATTCCTGCCCTGTTTAGTAGACAATAAAATAAAATAAAAAGTAAATATATAGAGCATTGAAGCTAGGATACCAAATTACTAAATCGACCTTGTTTGTCAGAAATTTCTAAAATCCAAAACACAATGACTAATAGCGTAAAGAAATGCACATCCTTATTATCGTTCAATCGATACTATTTTTTTTATCCGAACGATAATATACTTTGTTATCATTCATTCAAAGTGAAAGTATAATAACAAAGACACCTTTTGTAACTACCCAAATACCATCTCTATCGATGGTGTTCTGTAATTCGTTTTAGATCCTGACGACTTCGTTTCATGACCCTGTGAATGCTGATGTTATTGCTTTATTTACGACATAGTTTGCCTACATTATGACTAATTCAGCTAATATCTCCTAACGACATTTTCATCGCGCTGATATTTGCTCCAAACGGGAATATGTGGATGTAATAATTTCAGTCATCTTAGGCTCAAATATTACATGATAAAAATATTCAACTAAAGACAGAAATTAGCCTCTGCTTAGCAAATCAACGACATTTCTGTTTATATTACGTTATTAATATCGGATGAACTTCCATATATTTTTTTTATCCCGTTTCACGGAAATTGAGGCTATACAAGTATTACGCTAGTCCCGTCCAGTCCATTCCTATACTCTACTGAAATATCGCATCACGGCCAAATGCGATACGGATACGGGGGTAATAAAAGATTTAGTTCTGTTTCATTTAATCTGAAACTGTCACTTTATAATATTTGAAGAAATCTGAACATTCCATTTCTATTCCAGACTGAGAGAACTTTGGCAGGAAGAGCTTATAAGCAAAGGAAGATACAAAGCTTCATTTTTTGCTGTTTGGTTCAGGTTCATCCAACCCTACGTCATCGTCATGTTCATTTTGCTTTGTATCATGGCGGCGACCTACTTTATTTCTGCTGTAAAATATTTTATCATATATTTGTTGCTGGTGATTTTTAAACCCATTTTCATTTAAAAGAAAATTAAAGTATTTAGCTCATTATCATTCTTGTATCAGTTTGAACAATATAAAGCAAATCTGCTATACAATATAACACATTTATTTAAAATTTATTGTATTTTTAAAAACATATTTCCAGAACACAGGCTTAAATATACTGATGGTGAGGATGGTGACTTACTGAAACAACCGAAGTGTGAATAATGAACAATTTGGAGGGCTTCCGATTACTGATTAAATTGGTTTGTTCCAGGCATTTTTGGTGAAGTATGTAGTAACATACGTGGAGTCCGACGAAGAAAATATTGGGTATGCTATCGGCCTTGTGGTAGCCGTCCTGTGTAGTGAAGTTTCCAGAGCTTTTGCTTTCACCCACTTACAGTTATGTGGCGCACGGGCAGGTACGTTTTCATCTTGAATTCTGTTATACGTCTCCAGTGATAATAAACTTTTTATTAAGATTACTCCTTTTAAACGCTGCCTTGGTGAAAATTAACAAGAATAAATATAGATGTACGTTTTATAGAAAATGGGAACTTTTTTTCCTGTGGTACCACAAAAATGATTGTAATTACCCTGAAGATACTATTTCAGGTCATTATTTAGCAAACCAATGTTGCTTAAATTTGCAAAAAAGATGTCTCTCATTCAATTTTTGCTAAGGGCAAACCAGTGAATGAACAATAGCAAGATAAGTAGTAGCTATGTATGTCCTCTAGTTTGGATAAAATCTCTTTATTGCAATATATAACAATTCAATAAATCTATATTAATCAACTGCGTACGCCACAAAATGCGGTATATTTATAGTTTTTTTTAATTTCTCACTTAATTTGATTTTATATACCTACAATTGACTAAGATTTAAGTTAAAATATTGAATTGTGTTCTTTATATTACAGGAACGGTATTCCGAACTGCTTTTATTGGTTTGATGTTTGAGAAATTATTAAAATTGAAGTCAGTCAATGGAAAGACTTCCTCGGAGGTATTTTGATAATGTTCTTTGTATTTGCCTGAAATTTTTCAAAATATATTTAACAGAAACATGAAGCAAAATGTAAATAACGTCAAAAATTTCGTATACGTGACTCGGTAAGGAATTTTTGATATGACAAAGACACATCAATTTGGCGGAAGTTTCATATGCCGAAATTTAGTAACTCGCTTGCTATCCTCTGTTATTCTTCTTGGCATATATAATTTTGAATTATGTTTTGCCTAACACAACGTACTCGCTGGGTTTTCAACAACTCCGAATAATTGAAAATCATCTTAGTCAGAAGAATAATATGTTTCAGAAGAAAGTTACTTAAAAAGCTCTTGACTGGAACGACATGATCACAAAATAAAGAAATTTATATCCATTTTAACATTAGTGATTTAAAATGGACAAACGCTCTTTTGACTCTGACAAGATTTGCCGGAAATGGAACATACCAAAGATTCTGTCTTCATAATCAATATATTCAAGTTTCATCATGAAGATTTGTTCAAGCTTGTGAGTGGTTGTGAGTGGTCGAGGTTGGATTATACATATTTCAGTATTTTTCAGTTTACAGATTGTAATGACTCTTTTAAATATATTTCTGAAAATTAAGTCGAATATTTGTCTTAACCAGGAACACTCGAATATTCGTGTCCTTGTCTACATTAATTTTGTTTTCTGCCATGTTCGCAACTGCGTCTCGACCGCTTCCAGCTTAACAGTTATGTTCCCAACGCATCAAAGTTTTAGTTGTGTGTGACATCTTGCTTTCCATACAACCGATCTCTTTAAATCTGATGTACCTCTCATTTTTACAAAAATGATTGAACGATTGAACATAACTCTTCAAAACAGGCAAAAATTAAGCAAAAGTGTTGAAGAAAATTCTTTTGTTAAAAATAAATAATTGCAACAATTGCCTATGATCTGTAAGCACTTAAGATTTGTTTTTCCTATGCTGATGGATAAGAGTTTTGATAAGGTGTTCATTTCTTGCTCATTTCCCATGCGGACAAATATAGTTTATTTTAATCATGTGATCTTTTCCGCGCCAAAAGAATCATATTAATTAAACTGACAATTTGTTATTTCTTTCGCGTAGAAATTAAATATATTAGATAGGGGTATGCTACTATTTCATCATCAGTGACATGACCTTTTCATTATATATTACACAATTATTATCGACGAAATTAAAGCAGACTAAAGATTATGCACCTTAACATCCAAAGTAAATTCCATGATCTTGACTTCCCATCCAAAGCCCAACAATACGATATTCTAATATGTACTGAAACATAGCTATCGCAGCTAAAATCGAACTAAGATATCTTGATCCATAATTTTGAGCCGCAGTACCGATATTACCGATGATAGATTTGACAGAAGTGTGTCTGTGTATGTACGATCTGGGTTTACAAAACTGATCATTGCAAGTTAAACTTCAGACCCGTAATTATCCAATTTAACACGAGTTCACTGTCCTACAGTCCCAGTACTTAAAATTAAGTTAAAAACCGAAAATCTCCCCTTTTAAGCAAAATATCTGGAAATACAATGATACAAACTTAACAGCTTTCAGGCAAGACAAAAAAAAAATTACCATTTCACGTATATCACGCATATGTCAGTAATCATGCCTTTATACGTACGTATGTATATTTTGGTAATGATATTACAGCCTATCATAAAACTAAATGAAATAATGATTCTTTTTCGCAAGCAGCCAAATGAGATTAAATTGAATAACAGTTGAATAACAGTTGTTTTTTGTGAATTGTACAAATAACATTCTTGTGTTGTATACTGAAAATTACAGTGTTTTGGTATTTATGATAAATGAATGATATATATATTACCTTTTCTTCCCGAAAGGTTATCAATATATTTAGTGTGGATGCAAACAAAGTTTTCATGGCCTCAGGAGAGCTTGTGTACCTGTTTGTGTTCCCAGTGTTTGTTATTATTGGCGCATCGTATTGCTACTCCCTAATTGGCTGGTGGGGTGTCTTCATGGTCGTCATGTTCACCCTGTGCTTTGGAGTTCAGGTAAGAACCTTTTTTTTTCTTTTTTGTGTATGAATATGCTATTAGCGCACGAGATAAAATGACTTTGTATTTCAAAGTTTTTGAAACATTTATATGAGATATTTGTAACCGCCATTTTTTTAGCAAATGATAAAAGTGCACAATATTCGACTAATAAAACGTTTTGTCACTCGGTTTGGAGTTCGAAAGTGCAGCCATTTTATCAAAATATTTTATATACCTATTTATAGATGTAGTTGAATTGTCTTCAATAAGAGTTGAAAATACTGATAAGTTCCCAGGAATTATTTTCTAGTCACATGGACTCGGGAGCCATAAGTAAGGCAAATAGTTTACATTATGTCAACACGAAGAAAACTTTAACATTTTCGTACCTTTCAGAATAGGCATTATAATGCATTAGGCATATGGCCATCATTTTCATAGTCGCATCTTGTTAAAGTGTCTAGATGGTCAAGGCACAGAAACGACTGGCCAGCTGGAATTAATTAAAATAACATAGAACATCATTCTGATGGCTCTCATGGTAATACATTCGTTACCATTGCTTGTTATCACATGAAATATGTGCTCACAGGTGTCGTCACTTGAAGGTAGAAATAAAAAAAATATTAATGGTTGTGCATTTATACAGAAGTTTAAGCACATTTCAGACACTTCAGTTGGCAACTGAGTCACGCATCTAGCACGCATCTTTCTCAGATGCTGGTGCTTCTTCAGAGGTGATTCTTCACTTGCATGTATCGATATTTGCTGTCGTTTACGACCGAAAATTGGTGCAATGAAGCCTTAACTATGTTTCAAAGACTCAACAGTTCTACCGTTGAGAAACCTTCATGCCGATTCGAGTCTTGATTTATTGCATATATTTCGTTTAACCTACGGAAATGTTAGTTTATTCTTGTAAACGAGGTAAGTGTCAATGGGATGAAAAATGTCATTGATGTCACCAATCGAGCTTTGTTTCCTTATAACCATCATTTCATTGGAGAACAGACGATGATTATACTTGCTTGTATTTGAATATACTCCAAGAATCCTTCAAAATATATACACATTGTTATTGTAGGTATAATCTCGATCTGTCGAAAGTAGGTTCCTTTATATTTTATATAAAACATCATTACATGGATTATCGCTTGTGACAGATCAATTTGGATATACCGAAACTAGCGTGCCATCTTATCAACTTCATATTGCATTCTTTTTGTCCATGATATATGATGACTTATAAAACGTGTATATGACTGCATATATTATAAATTCGAAGAAATTTTGAACATTCATCTGCTTTTTTGCCTAATTTGAAATTAATGACGTTATCAGTTGTAATCCACGACATACTGCTAGCCTTATTAGTCCACTACCGGTGCTCACACCGGAGGGGACTATAGGTTTGCCCTCCGTCTGTCCGTCCGTCTGTCCGTCCGCTCTCACTCAAGTGATGCTCCGGGGTGAGGAAATTGGGTTAGGGTTAGTTTTATGGGGTTTCGGGAGTACAATTGGCACTTGTGGGCTGATTTGTTGCTTGTGGGGTGCAAATTACGGGGTGCAAAAGGGCCAAAGATCAAAGGAAAAATCCCACAACGTCACTTCAGTGAGAACGTCCGTCCGTCCGTCCGTCTGTCTGTCCGCTCAAATCTGGATCCCGCGATAACTTAATAACTAAGCAAGCTAACTTGATGAAACTTGGTTTATGACTAGATGCCAATGTGAAGATTATGCACGTCGTTTTATTTTTGTTCTTCGACTAAAATTGTGGTTGCTATGGTAACGGAAATAGTGAAAATATGGCAAAAATGGGATCCTGCGATAACTAAGCAAGCTAACTTGATGAAACTTGGTATATGACTAGATGGCAATGTGTAGATTATGCACGTCATTTTATTTTTGTTCTTCGACTAAATTTGTGGTTGCTATGGTAACGGAAATAGTGAAAATATGGCAAAAATGGGATCCCGCGATAACTAAGCAAGCTAACTTGATGAAACTTGGTATATGACTAGATGGCAATGAAAATTGTGGTTGCTAAAGTAACGGAAATAGTGAAAATATGGCAAAAAATGGGATCCCGCGATAACTAAGCAAGCTAACTTGATGAAACTTGGTATATGACTAGATGGCAATGGGTAGTTTATGCACGTCATTTTATTTTTGTTCTTCGACTAAAATTGTGCTTGCTATGGTAACGGAAATAGTGAAAATATGGCAAAAAATGGGATTGATTACCATATTGAGTCAAGGTGGAGCCGGAGGGGACTTTAAGTGTTGCATACAACACCAGTTACTTGTTACAATGGGAGCTAGAATTTCATTTGTCATTTCCTGTACCAGATTCTTAATGAATAGATTGTAGATAGTGATGAAGAGGTGTCACACAGAACATCAAGGGCCTATATAGAAAATGCCACCCCCATTTTTTCATACGAGCAATTTCAAATAAATGCATTTGGCAGATAATGCCTGTGCCAAGTCGACATCGGAGGAATTTTTTGAAAAAACAGGGGAAAGGAACGTAGAGAAGCATCATCCGTGCGTTTTCTTAAAATTATCAAACAAGGGAAACAAGTGTGATCGCAAATGTCAGCGGCCAAAAGGCACATCAACGTTGAAATGGGGCTGTTAGCTGACCAGCTTCGAAGATGCACTGATTGTGGTCAACGCATACATCTGGATAACAAAATGTCTGAAGTCAGAAAGGGTCTGGGAAGTATTCTATTTATCCAGTGTTCATGCGGTGTCCTAGCGGGAGGAAAAATTTGCCAGAGTTTGATGTGAACACAAAAGCGGCATAAGGTTTGTGAAGCATAATTAGTTTTGCATTTATCACACAAAGTATGGTCATGGTATTTGTTTCCAGTAAGGTAGATTTGTCATTTAGTTTTCTGGAGTATCCAATTATCACCAGTATAAGAAGTTAGTGCAAGAAAAAACGAAAACAACAATCCCCCACCTTTATATTAGTCTTAGATATATTACTGAATGCATCAATATATTCCCTCAAATGTTTTAAATTGTCTATGGTTATTGAAACAACAACAACAACAACAAAAAACAACAAAAAAAACAAAAAACAAAAACAAAAACGAAAATAAACAACAACAAAAAAACAAAAAACGTAAGTGAACTTAAAATGAGGCTGTCGCGAGTATGGTGGACATAATGAGATAAAATATAAACACAACAGTTGCATTGAAGAATTCATCCTTATACGCTCGAGGTAAAATATCACTTCAAGTATTTAGCTCGAGAGTATAAATATGGTGAGAACTGAATACTCGAGGATATTTATTGCTGCAAATATATCATGGGATGCAAAAAAAATGTACCCAGGTCATTGTCATTGCCCTACCTCATGACGTCCTACACCAGAACAAGGTACCAATAAGCGACATTGACCGACAGCTCTCAGCCCGTCTTGATATATCCATTCAACTGTAGTGTTCTCCTTGCTTGGCACTCAGTATATAAGGGTAATTCTAGGACTGGTTGACCCAGTGTCAGGATAATGTGACTGGGTGTGGTAGCATGCCATATGTCTACTGCGTGATACTGCAATGTGACAGTACTATATCCGTCTCAATTAGAAATAGTTTTCAAATGATTGAAATACTAATAATTATTATATAAATTTTGCATGGTGTAGTTTATTTTAAGGTTTATGCCCTATTATTCACTTTATTCACCGGTTAAGGAATATACCCCATAATAACCATCAAAACCATGCATATAACTTCAAAATATAAGCTTTTAAAATGTGAAACCATGGAAATCTTAAAGGCAAATTGACATGTTATGACATATGACAGAAATAATTTTATTTCCTCCCCTTTATAATTTTGTTGTCATGAGTTATCTTCCCTGAATACTACAGAAAGTGATTTTCTCCATTTTCCAACGGCAAAGTTTAGATGTGTTCATGGAATTTGAATCAGAATCATATAATGTATCTTTCTACCGTGAGTTATAAAATTAAATATTTCATATTCACAGAACTTGTATGTTTCCCATAGACTTCAATGTTAACTTAAATACAGATAAACACCCTACATCTAATAAAACTTGGAAAAACTGTCGGTGAAACTTTTTTTATTTTAGATGTGTTCAAAGTAACAAAGTTTCATAGAAATATTTCCATCCAATGGCATGCTATGAAAAATGGGGGGTGGGGGGGGGGTTATACCTTAAACTTTAGATACGTGTTTTAGTATATTCGAAAACGAGTTTTCTGCATAAATATACATTATCCCATTCGTCTGTCCATACTTTAAAGGTGAAAAAAGTATACTCCGTTAATAATTACCTGGACAATGGCCATGTATGATGCATATTGTGTTATGAAATAAATAGTTGTTGTTATCAACAAATGCACAGTTACATTTGTTTTGTAATAAATATAATAAGCATTATTGATTTTTCAAGGCATCTGCCATGCTGGTCTAGGCCATAAAAATGTGACTGGTTTCCTATTAACTCTTGAAATTCGTGGTATGCAGCACAGCTCGTTGAAGACAAGAAAACAGAAATAAGCAGACATCTGAAAAATGTAGCTATCCAGATATGAAATGCAGCATTGCAAGAAGAGGTGTCTGCTGAAACTGACCTGTAATTATTTTCTGTTTTAGAGAGAGAAAGAGAGAGGGAGAGAGTTGGGGGAGAAAGAGTTGGTATATTAACAACAGGGATGTAATATTGTAATATTAATTAAACGACGAAATCAGTCGAAAAGCTTGCATGGATAACGTCAAGAACTTTTTCGATAAATCATGTCATTCATCTCATAAAATTGACAAAGAACATTTCAAAATAAATCATTTTATGGTTATTGTAGGCATTTGTGAGTTGGACTCAATAATTCTGCAGATACTCGTATTTAATTGTTCATTTCTGATTTTTGAAAAAGAAAGTCACTCCTTTAAAGACTGTTTTTTTATAAATTTTATTTTAAATGCCTTTTTTTTTAATTTAATTCGAAAATAATTACATATGATCGAACAACATTTTGATCACAAATTACACATCGAAATAACACACCTCTTCATACACACATCATGTCGATAGTATAAGGGGTATAAGAGGAACACCTTGTGTGTATATAAACTGTCATTTCATAAATAACTGTTTGTTCTAAAAGTTGATTCTTTCAATCTATGCAAATGGTATTGTTTAATTCAGTATGTTTTGGAGTTACCATGATTTGTAATTATGAGTTTGTGCTCTTTTCTCTTCAGGACAAACTTGGATAACTTGACATCATATGGAATCGGTGAGAACAGCCGTACTATATACATGTAGCGCGAGACAAAGTGTGAGGTTTTCTTTCTGTTTCTTTTTATATATTTTCTAACCAATTTAGGTTAATAGCAATATTACAATATCAAAGCCTATATTAAGAACTTTTGGTCCTGTTAATACTTTACTTAACGTGAATTTGAATGAAAATTTCAATGGGATGAGCCATTTGGCTATTTAACAGATAAACATTTACTTGTAAGAGTGAAATATTTCAAGCTAAACATCATTAATTTAAACATTCTGTCTCTTATTGATCCAAACCACGGCTTCCCATACGTCTTTCTTGCAGGGATATAAGATGTTAAGGTTCCATGGGATCGAAATTTGAGTAACGATAGTAACAGTCGGTATCGATTCATGGGTAACGTCGAAATCAGTTGAATAGCTAGTATGTATATCGTCAAAAACTATTTTGTGGGATTTCTTTGCAGAAATACAAAACATATTTAAAATATGATATGTTTATTAAATAAATTAATTCATTAGATTTACTATTTAGCCATCACATAACAGAAACTTTTGCGTATTTAAATTTAGAGTCATTTTGATAATGATTATATTCATTGCCTACTGTATATTTCGGTGACTGGTCCCACCAATAATAGCTTGATGTCACCATTATGACCATACATGTATCAATGTGACCTACATATGAAACAACGCAATTGTAGATATGCTTAAACATAATTATGGCCATGTACTTATGGGAGCAGATATCCACCAGTTTATTTCTTTTTCTAATTGAAGTTTCACAATGCTTATCATATTTTAATATGCTTATTATTGTTACAAAATGCTTATTTGCATGTTAAAATGCAGTTCGGATATTACTCATACACTTTGTGTTGCACATCTGAGCTCGTGTAGAAATCTCAGCCCATTCATAGACGGGCTGATGGACTTTCCATCTCTACCATGTATATCAAAGATATTACTCGTGCACTTCAGGTCGAAAATCTGAGCTCGACCCACAGTTAGACGGACTAATGTTTTCATCGGGCCTGTTTGTTGTTTGTTTTGTTGGGTTTAACGTCTCGCCGACAGTATTTCAGTCATTTGGAGCATTTCAATACTTGAGACAGATATAGACATGTGACATGATACCACATGCGTTTATATTATCCTGACACCGGGCCAGTCAGGTCTGTAACTACCTTAAGCTTAACGCCAAGGAATGGAGTTATACCAGTACCATTGACGCCACTTGTACGTCGTAGCCGGGGGGATCGAACCTACAACTTCCCGATTCGGGACGGACGCTCTAATCACACGGCCACCGGGACTTATCAATATACCTGTGATATTACACATATATACTGTATGTTAGAAATCTGAGCCCGCATAAAATTCTCAGACCGTTTATAGACGGCTTAGATTAGTGCGCATACGCAATGTAACTCTTGGAAACTTCAGCACAGTGGAAATCTCAGACCAAGTTGTTTTCCAAGTCATTGGAACTAATCTAGTTGTGTTTGAGTTTATATTTCCATCAAATATCTCTTTTCCCTGAAGAGTTGAGCATGTTATTATAAATTATCTATCTGATAATCATTGTTATTTTTTCAGATTGCAGAAACCAGATATGGTCTATACTCTCATTTGATTTCGAAGTCAGACGTTGCTGAATGTTGAAATTATTTAGCGACATGTTATAGATGTAATCAGTAAAGAACATCAATAAAAACTCAAAATATGTTGTGTTATTATTCAGAGTGTGTGTGTTTGTGTGTGAAGTATTTAAAGCCTTCACTCTTACAATCATACTGCAAGATCAAATTATTCAAAATGTTCAACAACAAAAATAATCAAATTCTTGGACACTATATTACTCTTAATAACAATCACTTTTCTAAGCTATATATTTTTTTCTATATATATATTTTTTTTACATATTCATAGGTTATGTTAAATCTTATGTCATGATATTCTAATGTTACATCATTTTAGAAACAAATTATTACAACCAGAGATGTGAATACCTACAAATCCTTATACTGGTCTACTGCAAAGCAAGTGAACAACAAAAAGACCCCTACTCATTTTAATCTAAAGGGGGGGTGGGGGGGGGTATTATTTTTTTCATTTCTTTCTGATAATTTTATTAGACATCATCTTCATCATCATCAACCCTATTTTCTCTCTGTTTTATCAATGAGATACATGTGCATTTGTATGTTTCTATGTTATTTACAGACTGCACCGATGTTTATATTGTTAAGATTCATTACCATTACATTTTAACAAAAATGATTCGAAATTTATTCTATGTTAATGTAACGTAGATTTTATCATAATACAGCAGATAAACGATATCACTCTTTCTTTCTCTCTCTTTTGTAAACTTTTACAACGCCCCTCATTGAATACACTTTCTGCAGATTCGAATTTTGTAACCATGTAAATTTTATAATGACGCAGTTACAATGGCAAAAAAAGAAAGAAAAAAAGTGTGTCTAGCAACCTGATTGAAGTAGTCATTTCATTTTCTCGATTTGAAATTGTGTATTGTTAATAATGACGTCAAGTCAGGAAAATATCTTTCATAAAGTGAAAAACAAACAAAATGGCCGTCGTTATTACTGGTTACTATCAGTAATTCCCGAAAGGGGAGTTTAGGCAGTGTGGATAGATAGATAGTAAAATCATTGTGCACAGAAATGGATACGCCAAGAAAACATTTGTTAATCCTGAATGTACAGTTAATGGGATAGTGACATGCCATAGCCCGTTGGTAATATGGCCAAACAGTCCTTTTGATTAAATATGAATTCCATAATTTCTTCTTGTTTAGATTTTAATCGTTCTAAACCATTTTCTAACACATACTGAATGGCAGGTTCGATTTTCACGCATAACTCCATGATGACGAGTTCGCCTAATGTCGCTATGTAACAGACGATTTCATTGGCTAGTTGTGGGCTGGCTATAAATAACATTATCAGAAGAACCGGATCAGTGAGAAGGTGACCTTCTATTGGTTACGTTCAGATCCTAATACAGCGTAGTATAGCGAAGTGACGTTAGGAGCTGATTTTAATCAGACTGGTCCAATTGAGGCGTTGTTGCCTTCACTTCACTACACAAATATAAATCCCACAAAAATGTTCTTTAAATTGACTTTAAGTAATATTGAATATAAATAAACAAATAAGGGTACCCAAGAATTCCTATCAAGTACACTATTATAAAATTCAATGTCAACTAGAATTAATAATTTTAAGTGTATGGTGTAAATATTAGAAAGATATATGTATAATTTTTTTCTAACAGTTTATTCAGTCCAATTTGAAAAAAAAAAATCGAAGCAATTAAAACGTTTTATCTAAGTAAGTGTTACTTATGTAGTATAGTATATATAAAGCTGTGTTGAAAGATATGGTAAGAATACATTACTGTGTAGAGGTAACATTTTCATTGAATGATGTAATCAATCTTATTTTATGCTTTTGAGTGGATTACTGCGATTTATTTTATTCTTACTGATGAAAAAATGTGTTCTATCATTGAGATAAATTCAATACCCTACACTGTGAGTGATATAGATCTGATTGAACTACTTTTTAAGTTATAAAAGGTTTAGGTATGTAATGGCAGTAAGCATAAAATAAAAAGAAAATATGTTTAGTTTGAGTGAATATGTAATATATCTCATCTCAAAGTAATACATTTTCATACTTTCACTTGCACTAAGCGCTCGTGAAAAAACAACTATATTTAATAAATTCACAGGAAATTCATAAAAATAAATACTCACTCTTTCCATCATAAATAAAACGAAATTTTGCTCGATTTATTTATTTGTGAGAAATGCAATATTTTATTTCATCTTGTGAATGTCGAAAATTATATTCTCATTCATAGAGCTTTACGCCTCTCGCGAGAGTATTTTTTTGAAGTTCATTCGATGAAATAATATTGCCTTTTCAACAAAATCAAGCAATTTTCCTAACTGTATTGTTATTGTCTGTCAAAGATGAAAATAAACAACATTATGGGTGAGATAAAAAAAAAATCGGGAAAAGGGGTGGGGGTACTTTTTTCCAAATAAAAATCCAAAACGCCGTCCATATATATATATATATATATATATATATATATGGTCAAATTTTTGATGTTGGATGTAAATCAATAAGTATATTAATTATGGTAATATTATCTGTGTAAGCAATAAAGTGATAGAAATAAATATTCAGAAATGATAGAAACTATTTTTTTTCTTAATTTTGTTTTGACAAAAAATATGACAACGGTAAGTGTTACTGAGGTAAATTATCTAAATACAAACAAATATTATGTAAGCGGCCCATAAGTATAATTTTTGGTATAATTATTTAATAATGTACAATAACAGATTTTTTTTGTCAAATAAGTAAATGTTTTAGCAAGTATGATCATTTCAATTTTTCAAAATCTAACACGGTGACCATTAGATTTATGTGATATCAAACCGTAAAATGAAGACAAATTCACCTAATTATCAATTTTAGAAGTATTTCCTAGCGTATCCCTTTAATAGATAAAATCACAACATCATCATGATTTGTCAATCATGACTTCATTACCTCACAATCCTCAAGTAAAGTAATATGAAAGAAAAAAAATCAGCAATCAACAATGCGTAGGGTAAATTATTTAATTTGATTGACCTCAGAAAATTTTAGTACCCAAGAAAAGATTGCTATCCCCAAATAAAACAAATTCTTCTCTACTTACCTGTATCTTTTTGATAATTTTCACGCTCTGCCTAAAACCCTGCAGGCACTCATGGAAACATAATTTGCTCAATGTACTTAAACGCTTGTTCAGTATAATAAAATTAATATCAAATACAAATGAATGTGGTACAGGATTTTAGCCTAAAAAAAGTAACTTATGTTTTAGTTAGTAAGCACACGAACTGACATCTGATATTTACATAGAAACTAACATTGTTATTTACTATTCATTTTAGGTTGCATTAGGATTATTAATGAAGAGGACAAGGAGAAGTTGTGTGAAATACTCTGATAAAAGAGTACGTTTCCCGTTACATCAATAACAACTTCTACGACTACTGCTTCTACTGATGATGCTGCTGCTGATGATGATAAACAACATATAGGCTTAAATAATCAGAATTAACTTTATTATCTTCGTCTGTACATTAAGAAAGAAATTGATTCATTTGTGATAATTATGTATACTTACTCTTACTCATTCATTTGAAACCCGTAAGGCCTGCCATATCTATATATAAATATATAGATATGCAGCTTAATTTAGCATTTATACGAAGTTGTCATGTAAAGAAGGATGAATAACGCGTTGTCCTTGAAGATGAATATAATAAATATCAATGAATTAAATTTTCTACACACTTTTAAATTATGAGTACTTGTTTACAGATTCGCCGAATGAGCGAAATATTGAGCAACATGAAGATGATAAAGTTAAATGCCTGGGAAGCTGCATTTCTTAAACACATAAAAGGTATCGATTTTGAAATATGTTCTTTATGCCTTGACAGTTTTGGAAATATATAGTCTTTTGATTCAAATAAATTTCATAAGAAAGCATTTTGTAAAAGTACTTTTTGCTCTTTGTATTCATTCTTTGAAAACTCTTATAATACACGGTAAACAAAATATTGATTTTATTCTAATTCGATATTGGTCGTCGTTTCGTCCCGCTTTTGTTAGGGCCGTCAGCAACGACTAATTTAAGTTCAATGACAATTCATGAACAGCTTCACTTATAAGAGGAAATGTGCATATTTTTACCATGTTCCGATTCGATTTTCTTTCACAGATGCGCTCGTATATTGCCCTTTTAATATCTATATAATATGACATGACATGACAATATTTCCCGGGCTATTACTCCGCAATCACCAGTGAGTATTTGATACTGCCTAATAGAAAAGCTTCACTTACAAAATGAAATAAGGATATAAACACCATGTTCTGGTACGATAATTTTCCACTCTTCATAGCCAGTCCTCATAATTACACTCATAACAAACATAATGTATAATTTAATTGGTAAAAGTAATATCCGCATCTCTAACGATTTAAGCTTCCTGCAAAGAAAGCAACTAAAAGAAGTGCGCGATCGCGGGTGCATTGGATACTTTAAAAATGGCCAACTGATAACTCAACAAAAACCAGAGCAACCGAATAAGCGAGTGAGAAAGCAAGGTGTTCGAACTCTCGACGACCGCAATAGAGAAACTCTGCAGCGGCGTGAAAAGGAGCAAGCAGACAATAGAGAGTTTGATATAACATCAGAAAGGCGTCAGTTTAATCATGCTAAATAGGGGTGTGGCCAAGGCCAAACACAGACTATTGGAGCTCTAAATTGTTTGTCATGGAATGTGGAAGGTTTACTAAAAAGGCTCACAAATTCTGATTTTATAGAATTTCTTAAAAATTTTGACATTATATCCCTAACAGAAACTTGGTGTATCGATCGAAGCATGGCCGATAAATATTTTGGAGACTATGTTTTGTTTGACACAGCGTGGAGGGCGTTATATGGGGGGTGTATGGGTTTTAGTAAGGCAGTCTTTGAACCGATACATCTCAAGGTTATTCGCAAATTTTGAAATTGGTGTTATTATAAATATCGACAGGAAACTAACAGGGATCAGTACAGACTGCTTATATTGTACAGTATATATACCACCACAGGGCTCACCTTTTTACTATGATATAGACGTCCCAGTGTTTGACATACTAGATAATACATTAATTAATAGTGGTCTATTAAATAAACTGACTTTATTGAACGGAGATTTTAATGCAAGAACTGGAATGGAATTAGATCATACTATGCATGTAAATAATGTGCCAGAATTATCAGAATTTTCTGAGATTTTAGATGGTGATATAGGGGTAAAACGTTTATCTGATGACATTGGATTGAATTCGTTTGGTCATAAATTGATAAATTTTTGTAAATCATTCGGATTATATATTGTAAATGGCAGGTTTGGTGATTTTAGTAGATGTTATACATTATTAGCCAACAAGGTTTGTTGATTATTATATAGTATCAAAAGAGTTGTTTGATTGTATAGAAAAATTCGAGATCGATATCATTTCTCAACCAGAGAGTAGTCACATGCCCTTATATTTGAAGATAGGTCTAGCGCAAAAAAATACAAATAGAATGGATAGGGACGAAACAAAACAGGCATATTACAAACTCAATGATAAGAATATACAGAGGCTTTATCGGAAAGGGCCTTGGATGGATATTTTGATATTCTTAATGAAATAATAGATGATAGTAATGCAGATATAAATTCAATTGAACAAGAATTTGAAAAACTACTTATTGATGTGTCTGAGAGCTTCAAAGTTTTCAAAAAGAAGCCCCAGAGCAAACAAGTATGGTTTGACAAAGATTGCCGGGATAAAAAACGTGTAGCCCAAAAAAGTCTTAGAAAATTTAGGTTAAGCCGATCTGACGATAATCTTATACAGTACTTGAAAGATAAGAAAGACTTTAAACTAATCTGCAAGAAAAAACGAAATGAATACGACAGTCAGTTAATAAATAGAATTGAAAGCTCTGTAAATAATTCTAAAGAATTCTGGAGAGAGATAAATATGTTGAAAGGTAAGAAATATACAGAAACAAATATTACTTTAGATCAGTGGTTTGAGCATTTCAGAGAGCTTTTGGGTTGTAAAAGTACCACGGATAATGTGATGATGATGATGATGATGATGATGATTATGATGAGATGATGATACATCAATGAATTTAGAAGGTAGAGAAGGTATGGGTGAATTTGAAAATGGGGAGCATAAATATAATGATTCAAGCGATGATAGTAATGATATTGCAAGTCTTAATGAAATTGAGGATTCAGTTTTCAATTCGCCAATTACAGATGAAGAAATAAGCTCAAGTATTAAAGAATTAAACTGCAAAAAGGCCTCGTCCGGCAATTTAACAGCCCGTCATTTTGTATATGGAGTTAACATTCTATTACCATATATAAGAAAGTTTTACAACCGTTTATTTAGTAAAGGGGAATTTCCATCCAATTGGGCTAAAACCATCATTATTCCAATTCATAAGAAAGGAAGTAAATTATATCCTGGAAATTACAGGGGAATATCGCTACTCGGTGTTTTTAGTAAAATTTATATTTCAATTATAACAAAAAGAGTAACCTTTTTTAGCAATGCATATAATAAGTTACATGAATCTCAAGCTGGCTTTAGACAGGGTTACTCTACTATTGATAATGCTTTTATTTTATATGCCATTGTAAATAGGTATTTGTGTATGAAGGGGAAATTTGTATATGTAACTTTTGTTGATTTTCAAAAGGCGTTTGATAGTGTAGATAGGAGTATACTAAATGAAATCTTGAGAAATGATGGGCTAAAAGGAAACTTATATAAGGCTATCTTATCTATCTACAACTCGGTTAAAGCATGCGTTAGGCATAATGATAATGTATCAGATATGTTTTCTTGTCCAATTGGCTTGAGGCAGGGATGTAAATTGAGTCCGATATTATTCGACTTATACATAAATGAGCTACATACATACTTTGAAGACAATAATATAAGAGGTGTTCAGCTTTTTCCAGATTTAACAGAAATTTTTCTTTTAATGTTTGCAGATGATATAGGTCTTATATCCGATACAATATGTGGTTTACAACAACAGTTGAATACTTTAAAGAGTTTTTGTGACAAAAATAAACTTACAGTAAATAAAGATAAGACGAAAGTTTTAGTTTTTAAAAAAGGTGGTGTACCGTCTAGAAGAGAAACATGGGCTTATAATGGTCAGGCATTAGAAGTAGTAAATGGTTTTACATATGTAGGTGTGCACTTTACTAATAGGTTATCCTTATACAAAATGGCAGAATTCATGGCCGTGAAAGCAAAACGAGTACTCGCGCAAATTTTCTCTTCTTTCTCTGATTTATCTTACATTCCAGTTAAAACATTTTTTAAGGTATTTGATTCAAAAATAAGTGCAATCTTGTTATATGGCTCGGAAATATGGGGTATAAAACAAATGCAGTGCATTGAAAATGTACATATTTTTGCGTGTAAGAAATTTTTAAATGTAAATATTTCATCCTGTAATAATGCAGTTATGGGTGATCTTGGTAGATATCCGTTGTATGTAAGTTCTTCTAAAAGGTGCATTAAGTTTTGGCTTAGACTGTTAAAGTTACCAAAGGATAGATTCCCGAAGTTATGTTATGAAATGTTGAAACAGTATGATTCAATTGGATATACAAACTGGGTAACAGAAGTTAGGAAACATCTTTATAATAATGGATTTGGTTATATATGGGAAGCACAAGGGGTTCAAAATGACAAAACGTTTTTGTTGAGTTACACGCAACGAATAAAGGATCAGTACATCCAAAATTGGCGTTCAAATTGTGTAAATAGTAGAAAATTGAGTACCTATAAAGATTTTAAAGTTGAATTTTGCATTGAACCATATATTAGTATCATAGATATTGGTAAATTTAGAAAGTGTCTTGCTTCTTTTAGGTTTTCAAGTCACAATTTAATGGTTGAACAAGGTAGGCACCATAACATTATGTTGGAAGATCGGATGTGTGTGTTTTGTGAGAGTGGATTGGAAGATGAGTTTCATTTTGTCCTTATTTGTCCGTTATATAATGAAGTGCGTGAAAGATATATCAGCAATTTTTATATATTAAATGCAAATTATCTCAACTTCTGTAATCTGATGTCATCAACAAACGAAAAAACTATACGGGATCTTGCTATGTACATATATTATGCATTTGATATAAGATTAGAATTCTTGTATGGTAGTCAATAAATTGTGCGCATATGTATGTATATATTGTGTATGCAGGAGGGCTTATGTATGTGTACAATTATACATGTGTGTACAAAAATAGAAATTTGAATTTGATGATTCATTGTGTATGTATGGGTATATATGTGTATGTGTGTATGCATTTGTGTAAGTATGTATTTGTTGGTATGTGTATGTATATGAATGTATATATATATTTGTGGTTGTGTATGTAAAATGTAATTTTCGTTTATGCAATTTTGTATGTATAAGTACTAGGATATTATTTCAAATAACATTGACATTATTGGTCTATTTAATTTACATTACATACATTGGTGAAAATATTAGTATTTGTTTGGATAAAAAAGGATATCGTTAGCATGTTTATTCCTAATATATATCGAAACAGATTGTATGTATTACCTGACAATATATCATACAAGTAATGTAAGAATTTACATATGATTTGTACTCTACAAAATCCATTGCTTTTGAATATGTTATATATGGTGTAATATATCTGTGTATAGGCCGGAGGCCTGATTATGCAAATAAACTTTGATTTGATTGATTTGATTTGGTATAACTATTTCACTTTCCTTGGGGATCAATCCGATGTATTGTTTTTTATTATTATAGATTTAAGGAAAAAAGAGGAAATATTTCTATTCAGGGTGTGTCTAATCATGCTCATCACACTGTCCATAGTGCCGTCAACAGCAACAATCGCATCTGTAATTACAATATCCATCTACATTGCTGTTGGAAACACTATATCAGCGTCAACGGTATTAGCATATTCATATTTTGCCATTATATGCATATATAGTAATATAAACCTGTATAAACATCAATCTGAACGAATGCCAACAACTTAATTATACATAGTTTGTTTATATGATCTCTTTTATAAGTCGGTTTGGCAATAACACTACTGTCTCTTCTTCCAATGAATCGCTTCTGAAAGCAATGGATTTATTCAAAACAATTTACCCATTTACCAGAGTTTTATTTCATGACAATATTGTTTGCAAGTTGTTCATTCAGGTTAGGAATACTTTTATCGAACAAAACTCTTGGTAGAAATATAACATTTGCGATGATTTCAGGCATTTTCTATCGTTGGAACCATGAATTTTATGAGACCAATCCTTTCATATGTACCTTTGGCAATTGGTAACGTGACTCAAGCACAAGTCAGCTTTGAAAGAATGCGGGTAAGAAATTTAAATTCATTATACAATAATAATCATTTACAGTGACTGAAAGAATGATCGAAAACACGATACCATGAAATAATCTTTGCAAAACTATTTTAACACAGTGAACCTGTATTACATTGTTGAATTAATTCTCACATGTGCCAGATAATGAATAAATATTATTCCAATTTCAGACGAAGCATTCAATTAGCCGTGCTTGCAACATAAACCCAAATAGGTAGATACAACTGTAATATAAGCAGTTATATGAATTGTGTTTTGATTTTGTACTTCAGGAACTGCTATTACACGAGGAATATACCGCTCCAACCGCAAAATGCAATGATGAAGGCAACGCAATTGAAATCAGCGAAGCTAACTTTTACTGGGACAACGCCGCAAAAGAACTTTTAGAAGATACACAAGGCATTACACCGACTGCAAACGTGTTTGGTTGTAAGATACATTTATTTTTAGTATGCAAATGAATTTATGTAGCATTTGAAAAACGGACATTACTTAAGAGAAATATATAACAATAAGTAAATAAGATAAATGAAAAGAAAAAAAATCCAACACTGCACTAATCCATCATATCTATATTATTTCAGACAATGATGTCTCTAAGTTATTGAAAAAGAATATGCAGTTCCCAATTTCTACATGTGTATTACTTAAGATTTTATTACAATATAAGTTAACTAAATTTTGATTATGAATTTAAAGCACAGTTTTTTTTTCTTAATTCTAGCAAACGACAAAAAGGGTCATTCAAAGGGACAAAACGAAGAAAGATTTTGTTTGCAAAACATAAACTTGAATATCATAAAAGTAAGTTTATTTAATATTTTATCTCTTCCTTTAACAAAAGTGAAAAATGATAGAATAATGTAAACATGTTAAATTAATTAAGTCCCCATTTTAAACAAGAGGGCCATGATGGCCCTAAATCGCTCACCTGAGAAAAATAGCCTTCAATGCCAAACATGCTACACATACTGCTTTAGAAATAGAAATGCTGAGGCGTAAACAGTGAAATTTGAGGTTTTCAGAAATTTCTTAGAGTGCTAACAAAGCCAAATAAGCCATTTTTATCATTTCAAAAGGGGCATAACACCTGTCCTAACGGGCAAATATCAGCCAAAATTCAAAATTTTATGACACTTAACATTGTCACAAATTTTAAAGATGATTGGTTAAGAAGGCCCTAGATCGCTCACCTGAGTACAGGGTTACATATTAACCTGTACTAAACACGGCCAGGAAAAACAGAGTTCCTTATGTATCAAGTTTAAATAACAATCTTTAGTTTAATTTACTTTACTAAGTTAAGTTTTGCCACATGATCATTCCTGCATAATTTGATCAAATGAGTTATAGCTGTTTCATAGGAGATGTCGTTTAAAGATCTCACAATATACATATATGGCAAATTAGCCCCACCCCTGGCGGCCATGTTTTAAGGCAGATCCAAATAATTTTAGCATCTTTGGTAAATAGTCAGCCAAGGATCATCCCTGCAAAATTTGATCAAACTCTGTGCAGCTGTTTCAGAGAAGATGTCGTTTAAATATTTCACTATATATATATATAAGGCCTGCCCCTGGTGGCCATGTTTTTTTGCAGATCCAAATAATTTTAGCAACTTTGGTAGATGGTCACCCTAGGAACATTCCTGTAAAATTTTATCAAATTCTGTGCAGCTGTTTCAGAGAAGATGTCGTTTGAAAAATGCACTATATTCATATAAGGCAAATTAGCCCCACCCCTGGCAGCCATGTTTTTTGGCAGATCCAAATAATTTTAGCAACTTTGGTAGATGGTCATGCAAGGATCATCCCTGCAAAATTTGATCAAATTCTGTGCAGCTGTTTCAGAGAAGATGTCGTTTAAGGATTTCACTTTATACATATAAGGCAAATTAGCCCCACCCATGGCAGCCATGTTTTTTGGCAGATCCAAATATTTTTAGCAGCTTTGGAAGATGGTCAACAAAGGATCATTCCTGCATAATTTGATCATATTCTGTGCAGCTGTTTCAGAGGAGATGTCGTTTAAAGATTTCACTTTATACATATAAGGCAAATTAGCCCCACCCATGGCAGCCATGTTTTTTGGCAGATCCAAATATTTTTAGCAACTTTGGTAGATGGTCACCAAAGGATCATTCCTGCATAAATTGATCTTATTCTGTGCAGCTGTTTCAGAGGAGATGTCATTTAAAGATTTCACTTTATTCATATAAGGCAAATTAGCCCCGCCCCTGGCAGCCATGTTTTTTGGCGGATCCAAATAATTTTAGCAACTTTGGTAGATGGTCACCCAAGGATAATTCCTGCAAAATTTTATATTTTCTGTAGCAATTTGGTGGGCACCAAGGAACAAATTATTTTGAAATCTGGCCAGTAGTTTTGGAGGAGATGATTTTTAATTTTTTTCAAATTATTTTTCTTTCCGTTGCCATAGCAACCAGAGTTCTTCATGGATCAACTTTATTTTAGCAACTTTTGTAGAGCCTCACCCAATGAACATTCCTGCCAAGTTACATTAAATTCTGTCTAGCGGTTTCAGAGGAGATGTCGTTTAAAGAAAATTGTTGACGACGCACGACGGACGACACACGACACACGACGACGGACGACGGGCGATCACAAAAGCTCACTTGAGCACAAAGTGCTCAGGTGAGCTAAAAATCAGAAACGCTCCTATCTATACGATTGATAGTTTGAAGAATTGAACATCTGTTTATAGTCAAAATTCCCTCAGCAATTCGCAAGTCACTTGATTTTTGTCACAATTGGTGCCCGAAAAGCTCTACCTCGTTAAATAAAATAAAACAACTACGATATAATCCAACACGTTCCGCGTTCATTGTCTTATTTCTTGTGAACAATGTTGAAACTACAGTGAACAGTTATAAAATTTGAATACATAATACGTATCCTTTCCGTATTACCCGGTATCTCCGCAGGGACGACTGATTGGCATATGTGGCTCAGTAGGTGCAGGGAAGTCGTCTTTGATATCAGCAATACTAGGTCGTGTAAGTAAGATTTCTTGCATGCAGGTTATAGAAAATATGTAGGCATGTTCATTGTCATGGAAAAGTTATTCAAACTTGTCTTAAGTAATGAAACATGATCAAAATCCTTAGAGGTGAATTAATTAACACATTACAACAATCTCTTGGCTCTAAAGACACATATAGAGAGGATATTGCGGAGCTAATACACAATATGCACAATAGACGAACATAATAATGCAGTTGGAAAACATATTAATAGAAGAATTATCAACAGATGTGGCAGAGATGTGGACACCTGGCTGTGAGTGGTAGCATTGGTTATGTCCCTCAACAGGCATGGATATTAAACGACTCTCTAAAGGAAAATATACTATTTGACAAAGAGTTCAACGCGAGGAAAGGTATAAGTCGTTTTATTTTCTTTATTTACCATCAGCTCTGTATAAGGAATGATTTAAATCAATATTTCAGATATTGCAATGTTTAGTTATTAAATATTTCCTTTCTAATAAATGGTAAGCCACACCGTTGTAGGTTTACACACATATATCTTCCAAGTAATCAGTCAGGGACTCGAACCCGCAGCGGTGAGTATCAATATAATACTAAGTAAGAAACAACTATAAACACTGGTCCACGGGCGCTCTATATATTTAGAAATATAATGTACAAAAACATTTTCATCGAAAATTTACAGCTTAGAAATAATTCCTTCGCAGTTTAAAGGGATGTTGAAATTACACAGTTTCATTGTCAATAAATTAAATGGCCTTTTAAAATAGATATCGAAAAGTGATACAGTGCTGCGGATTAGAACCCGATATTAACATGCTTCCGGATGCGGATGAGACTGAGGTAATTATAAACCGTTCAAATATAAAAATTATAAAATCCAGTGCTTAAAGTTACATATTATATCTTTTTATAATATGATTCCAATGGATCCGTATAACATGGTTAATTGATTCTATGATATGTCAAATGATACCTTTATTTTTAGTATGCAAATGAATTTATATATTACTATAAAAACAATTATTATAGAAATATACATGTATAACAATAACTACATGTATAAGATAAAGGAAGTTTAAATTTAGAAAAAAACAACAAAAAAACATTATCCAAAACCAACATATATTACGAATGTTACTGAAAAAAACATTTAGGTATGTGCATTTCATTTCAATACCATAATTCTTAATTGTTCTGTTTAGATTGGTGAACGAGGCATAAATCTAAGCGGCGGACAAAAACAGCGCGTAAATCTGGCACGTGCAGCCTACAGTGGTAGCGAAATCTACCTGCTGGATGACCCGCTGTCGGCAGTGGACGTCCATGTGGGAAAACAAATATTCGAATCCTGTATCAAGGGGTTCCTGAAGGGCAAAACCGTGTTGTTAGTTTCACACCACTTACATGTAAATATTTTAATCCAATGAATTTGAATTGTACATTTCATCATATTCTAAATCGGGAGCGTATCTTAATCAAATGTCCTAAACGTAAAGTTGTATATGGAAGATAATTCACCTTCCAAACAGCAAATTATAGACACGTTAACTATATTGAAATGTAATAAAAACCCGTCGTTTTGGATACAGTTCACGCTGGAAAATTAAATATCTGTGCGGCCTTTGCTTACGAGTATTTGAAATGGAGAGACAATATTGATTTAAAAAAGGTGCTTAAGGGCGTGATAAAAAAGAGATGAACAATTACGGGAAATAACGAGAAATAAATATAATAAAAAGGAATCAACATCAATAAACAAGGGTCAGGACTGCCACAAAATACGCCCATCACAGTATGGGGACTCTCAGAAATAGCTCAGAGAAACAAGCTATTGTCTCCTAAATCCCATTAGTTAATGAGTGTTACTTATTAAAACAATCATGTTGAAACATTTCCATTAATTTGAAGGAAAATGTCTCTTTTGACTTATTCAAGTGTTCAAGGGCCATAACTTCAAAGTCATTCACGCGATAATGCTGAATATCGAACTCATCCGCGATTTTATGGCCATGCACATGTGTGGAAAGTTTGAAAAGGATTGGTCTAACGGTATTGAAGTTAGAGCCCAGACAATCACAATTTCAAGTATTTTGTGTACGTCAAGGGCCATAACTTCAAGTCATTCACGCGATAATGCTGGATATTGAACTCATCCGCAATATTATGGCCATGCACATGTGTGAAAACTTTGAAAAGAAATGGGCAAACTGTATTGAAGTTAGAACCCGGACAATCACAATTTCAAGTATTTTGTGTACGTCAAGGGCCATAACTTTAAAGTTTCACGCGATAATGCTGGATATCGAACTCATCCGTGATATTATGGCCATGCACATGTGTGAAAACTTTGAAAAGGATTGGGCTAACGGTATTGAAGTTAGAGCCTGTACAATCACAATTTCAAGTATTTTGTGTACGTCAAGGGCCATAACTTTAAAGTTATTCACGCAATAATGCTGGATATCGAACTCATCCGTGATATTATGGCCATGCACATGTGTGAAAAGTTTGAAAAGGATTGGACTAACGGTATTGAAGTTAGAGCCCGGACAATCACAATTTCAAGTATTTTGTGTACGTCAAGGGCCATAACTTCTAAGTCATTCACGCGATAATGCTGGTTATCGAACTCATCCGAGATATTATTGCCATGCACATATGTGGAAAGTTTGAAAAGGATTGGGCAAACGGTATTGAAGTTAGAGCCCGGACAACAAATGTTCCGCGCCCGCCCGCCCGCCGTGAGTGTTCACATAATACGCCCCATCTTAAGATGGGCGTATAAAAACTGAAATCATCCTAGCCTCGAACCTACGTTCCATTTCAATCCTAGCAACATACTTTTACCGCAATGCTCCGCGGGCTTACAGAAGATAGGTTTTAGTTATTGATGAACCTAGCTTGCTCCCCTACGAAATGGACTGACCTAATATTTCGGTTATGAACGGATATCAGAGAGAAAAATATTGTTGCTCAAATATATATTTTTAATGAAATTTTGCATGAGATGGCACTACATTTAGTACTCGTCGTTATTTATATTTTTAATAAAAAATGGATTTTCCACCATTTAATACTTATGTTTTAATACAATTAAATGGTTCTAATACAACTTGATTCAACGGTAAAATACACTAGGCTTATAAAATATAATTGTATATTAATGTATCTATATTCGTTTAAACATATTCTATTCCCAAAATATATTTATATGTAAACTTTGATCGAGCCATAAATCCATTCGTGAATAAAACTTGCTTCTCTCCATACACTGTACATCATTTTTTATGAAACAACAAAAACAACAACAAACAAACACAAAGCAATTATATTTGCAACAAATGAAATAAAAAGTTTGCATATTATTAAAATCACTGTATAAATAATCAACTGATTTCATAACTTGTATGTCTTTCGATATTTAATTCAGTACCTAAAACACTGTGATGTCGTCATCGTATTGGAAAACGGGAGAGTGGAAGGAATGAAAAGTCACAAAGAAGTTTTAGCCAGCAGTAATTTGTATACAGACATATTTAGAACTTTTGGGAAGTCCGGTAAACCTAGCTCGAACAATGGTAGGCAATGCAGTACTTAAGAAACCAATTTATGAATATGGGCCTATATCTACATACAATTTTATACATGAAATGTGGTATTTTGAAAGTTAATATATATTTTTATATTTTAAACTTAATTGGACTACTGAATAATTCAACAAACGTTAATTTGGCTTTGTAATGTCTTTCAAAATATATATTTCAAGTTCGATTTTGCTTTAACCACAAAAATATACAAAATGTATATGGGAGTTGTTTGATTTTAAATTGATATCTTTTTTTCCCCCAAAAAGACATGATGGTCAGCGCTGAAACTCCTTTAACAACGTCAGATGACATAATAGGCCTCAAGGGAAAAAATGTTCAGATAACCGAAAAAGGTTAGTATGCAATAATTTGCTGTTGTTGTTGTTCCAGTTATATTATAATGAATGGATATTCCGTCGATTCTGATACTATTTAATGTTTCTTAAAGTCCCAGTACCTTATTGATGTTAGACCTAAATCCGAATGCATTTACAACATATATAATTCAGTTTTGATTTCATCACTGAAAGACCTTGAGAAATGCCTAATTTACAGGAAAGATTCTATAAGAAAAAAAAAGCAAATTGTGGCTGCCTCGTTCTATATTTAGCTCAGAACAATGACAGCATAAAATTAACATACAAGGGATTTTTCAGAAGTTCATGGATTTCTTCCTATCTCCTCTACTACCGTGTATCAATATTTATTCAGTCTATAGGAAAAGTCCATGAACTTCAGAAACACCCCATGGACACCGAAACATTATTTTTACTGAACAGTGTGTTTCAGAACAAACTCCGCCCATCTTTCTCATTATTTTGCCCTGTCTGAACAACTAAGACTTCCGGCCGAATATTTCATTATAAGGGCTTAATTAAACATTAAGAGGTTAATCAAACATCATTTGAGGCTTTGCTAATTAGAAATTTTGAAAAATATATTTTCCCCAGCTAAAACGCATTGGGGCTTTAAGTGAGAGATAAGAATATTTATTTTTTATATAACTGATAAACGTTTTAATAAGATACTCGTTCGTCCTAAATACGCCTGCGGAGATAAAACGGACTGGCAAAAATACATGTTAACATGTTATGTTGAATAAGGTTCATTCTCGAAATATTGAATTTTTCATATTAAAATTCCGTGTTCCCTGTACAATTTTCAAATATCTTAAAACAGTCGTTACTAAAGGATATCTTGATTTTATTTCTTATTATTCTTACAATTACCGTCGTAGTTCACTGTTTTTCTGTTCATGTTTTTATTAATAAAAAAGGGAAACTTGTTGTTGATGAGGAGACGGAGACGGGTGAAATTTCGTTTCACACTTTCAAGGCATTTATTAAAGCTGGCGGAGGCTGGATATTTGCTGTCGTTGTGTGTATATTCTTTGTGATATCGGCAAGCACTGTAACAGTCACAGACTGGTGGCTCAGCCAGTGGATTGACGCAATGCCAGAGGTGACTAGCTTTGTTTTATTAGTTTCAATTGGTCAGCTGTCGCCTGTCAGTCAATGCCACAAATTGGCCATTTATTCACCGAAATACTTGATAGGCGTATTTATCGAATGAACATTTATCAAAACATAGATATTTATTCTTATACCGAACAACTGTGTTGATGAAGTTTCTCTACTACATTATTCACACATATATTTACCTTAGCGACTGATTAATTCAAAGGGGCTTACATTTGTAAATAGGAACGTGATAAGTACATGTTTGGTATATATAAATTATTCAACAATGATTGCTTTCAAATAAATTATATAAACATGTATACGTGATGTAAAGAGTAATGTGTCTTTCAACAAGCAAATAATGAACTTCATGTTCATAAATAAAATTTCGATAAGTGTGTAAGTCGAAATGCACACCATTGGTACACAATTGCTATAAAGCAAGAATTAAAACAACTTAAAAGACAATTATATACTTTACAAAATATTTGTTTACTTATTAACCATATAAGGTAACGATCGTTCATAAGCGTATCTTTTACTGCATGTGGCTATTTTTCTACGTATTAACACGAACTTAAAAAGCTACAAATCTACATAGAGAGAAATTCGTTTTATGTAATTCACCCATGTGACGTAAATTGTCATTTTATATTAACTTTTATTTAGCTCGACATGATACTAACATTTCCTGAAATCGTTTATTTAAATTAAACTCACGGTAAAATCTCTTTATAAATAGTGCAATCTATCATTTGTAACGTCAGTGTTGTGTTCCAAACAGATGCAAGGTGGTACATTATCGTTGAATGGAACAACCCATTCCTTTTCGAATAGGACTGCTTCGTTAACCCGATCACAATCAGCTGTGTTATTCAAAGGTTTGAGTCAATCAACATACCCAATCATATACGGTCTGTTTGTGGTTGGACTCGTCCTGTTACACAGTATTAAGTCTTTCGTTGGAACCAAGGTATGTAAATACTACAGCATCAAAACCTAATGATTTTTGATATAGTTTGGAAACATGGATTAGGTCAAGAACTTACAGGGATATCAGAGACAATAGTTTCACCGATTCTCTGTAATAGCGGCACCAAATTGCAATTGTTAAGAGTGTTTTATGGCGTATGCTACATTTTACCATCGCAATGTTTCAGAGGTATATCAAGTGTAACATATTTCTGATCCTTCTAAATGTTTGGATATAAGCTGTCACAATGTCAACACAACAGCATTTAAACGGTTATTTCGCCAGTATAAAGACATTTGTTTTCATTTATAACATTTCCTTTTCAATGATTTGTTAATTTGATATGAATTAATGTTTAACAGATTTTAAACTTTGTTTTCTTGTTTAACACTAGGCAGTTACCATAGAAACAACCCAGTATTTCGAAAATGAACTCAGTGACTTATTTATATTTTTCATATATTTACAAAAAAATGGGAAGATGAACAAGAATCTGCTGAAGGTTTTTTTGTAAAAAGTAAAAAATATTTGAAAATGAAGTTTTTTTCTCTCTTCTTTTTCCAAAATTTTCTAAGTGTTCGTCCATTTCTGTAAAAATGGTGAACCTGAGGGTATTTTAACCAGTTATATAGATATATTGAACTATCCTGAATTAATTGTTAGTATGTGTATTTGGAGAAGTGTTACTTCTTGTTTTCTTTTAATGATAGTTGTATATTTTTTTCGCATTCAGCTCAATATATGTGAAAAACAGAAAATTATGTTTAAGAAAAGTAACTGTAGCATAACCCTTAACCTTATTTATACACGTATATACCGAGGAACCCCGTGATTAAGAACATATTATGCACTAGTAACAACAGTTGTAGATTTTTTGTGTGGCGACAAATTCTTAGCTTCTCCTTAAAAAGACCCACGGTATGTTCGTATCGCTCGTCGCAATGCACGTTTGGTATTTACACCGCGCTGTAATTATGTGCTGTAGACATTTAAGAATGACACATTCAAAGCGAATTAATTTAATACAGTCGAAAGCAAATCGATGTACCTTTAAATGTAACAAACAGTTTTTGGATAACCAATAATGATTTTTTTTAACAGTTTCTTAGCACGTCGATGTCTACTATTCACAATACATGTCTAGAGCGTGTCCTGAGGGCTCCTATGTCATTTTTCGAGGCCAATCCAGTTGGACGTATTTTGAATCGTTTCACGAAAGATTTAGATGAGGGTGGGTTTGTACATTATTCAGCACATTTCTTTCAGTTAACATTAACAAATAATTCATATAAAAGATACTTTTACATTAAAATTGATTCAACAATTACTCTTTTGTCATAAGTTAATTAAATCGAAATGCAAACATCGTTTTCAGTATTCTTGAATTATCTTAAAATAGATAGGGTTAGTATGGTCTTGAAATAATTATGATTTTTCAAATATCTTACGTATAGCACAGTTACGGCAATATTAATAATGCATAATGTATTATATTTCAGGAGAGGTAAACATACCAATAAGCTTTTCTGTATTACTGCAGGCAACGAGCATTATTCTATCGGCATTTATTTTGGCTGCGGTGGTATCGCCATGGCTTTTAATAGCATACGTGCCCATAATAGGTACGTTCGTTTTGATGAAGCGAATCAGCACAGTGTCAATAAGGAACATAAAGCGATTGGACAATATGGCACGTTCTCCTCTCATAAGTCTCGTGAATGTGACGTCACAGGGCTTAAATACGATAGTGGCATTTGGAAATGAAAAAATATTTTTAAAGAGGTAACAGTCGTAGGCTTGATTTATGAGTCTATTATTATAATTATTTCTTTAAAGTTTTACAGAGAACCATTTTTATATCACATCTCCATACTAAAGCATTGTTCGTAAACCGTGATGGTAGCACAGATGCATCAATGCTGTTTTTGATAAATAAATATAAATCAGCACTGCTACTACTCGTTTTTGTCAATATTTGTCCGATTGTTATATATGTGTCTTTACATTCCAGATGCAAAAAGCACGGAGAGTTTTCATCCATGACGCTTTTCCTGTTCCACGTCAGCATAAAGTGGACAAGCCTCCGAATTGACCTGATTACATCTATTCTGTTTGTTGTGGCAACCATAGTATGCGTCTTTCTTAAAAGATCGATCTCTCCGGCGGGTGCAGGCCTTATATTCTCACTGTTTGGAAAGGTACCCTTGTAATTAGATGCGAAATGTGCGCTTTTTATATAAAAACGCGATCTCTGTATTTAATTTAATTATTTAATAATACTAATTCTGTTATAAACAATAAAAAAAAACTTGATGTCATAAATTTACCAACTATTTACTGCAAATTTATTATACTACTGTCAAATGGATTAATGTCTGATAAAGCGTTTATGTTATATTTGTCTTTTCCGATCATTGCCCTATTGATTTTTATTGTTTATAAAGTCTGTTTTAGGTGTACAAGTTTTAATGCGCCAATGGAATGAAGCAGAGGCTCGTTTTACATCCATTGAACGCCTGATTCAATATGCTGAGGTAACACATTACTTTTGAAAGTCGAGTTCATAAAATATATTTTTCGGTGGGAAGTTAAACCCAATAAACAAACAAACAAAATATATTTTTCCAACAGTTATAGTTGCAACAAAATGAATGTGATAATGTTAATAACGTAAACCGTAAAGACTATCCTTTTTATACAGTTTCTAAATAATCAAACTTTTATATTTCATTTTGCAATGCTTTTCATTTACGTTAAGCATAAAATTACCATTACGTGATTAACCTCGATCTCTATGGCACAGTAGGTTAAGATTGCAAGTTGCCAATATGCCACTACTTAAATATAGATTAAAGATATATTCGGTCCAACATTCACCCTACCTATTCTTGACAAAAAGTTATAATTATGTTGAATAACTGTATGGAAACATAGCGTGAAAACTTTATGTTCTTATAAAAGTCGGAAGATTGAAACAGACGAAGATTATAGTCGGGAACAATCGCATTCACAAACGCGCGGAACGTCTTGAATATTCATGTAGCAACTAACATGTTGCACGTTTTTCTCTCTTCTTTTGTCACTAAGCTTAAGGGGACTGATTGACATTAGGCACGCTTGTATACTTAAGGCAACCAAGCAGAGTTTAAATGTAAACCTAAGTGTCTCCAATTCCGCATACTTATTTTTTTTATTTTAAATATCATAACAAAGGGAAATTACTTTAAGTGTGAGAAACGCCTCGAAATATCCATATTTTTTTTTAAAGAAAAACACATCTCGTACCTTTGGGAATCGACGTGTCTTTTCTGTGTTTCGGTCTTTCTGCTTTACATGGGAATGTAATTTTCGGTGTTTGGACGTAGTGAATCTTAATTTCTCTTGTAAACGTACTAACTGATAGGAGGCGTTGTATAAGTTCACGAGGTTTTTTTTGTCCTAGCGGCAGATTGATCGGTCAGACTTGGGACATCGGAACGACCACACCGTATATTTTTTCTATAATCATATATCATAAATAGTTATATGCGTACTGAAATTCTAGGTTATGTTGACAATGTCAACAATTAACGACAATGGTGTCACTATAAGAACAATTTTGTTATTAATGTTACTTGTAAACATGAAACTTTTATGAATTGAAAATGTTATGTTGGTAGACTTGATAATTGTTTTGTAGATGAAATGATGATTTCTTTTATGTATTAAATGGACAGTCGTTGTTCCAAGCGGATCATACCAAAAATATAAGTTTTTTTGTTGTTTTTTTTGACTGAATATATGTGTGCAAGCGTCAGATAGAAAGCCTCAGATTTAGGGAGGAATTTATAACGGAACTTTCATTTCTGTCGCTATCAGACTTTGTTCATTTTTTTTGTTTGGTATCGCGGTGCCCTTTTGCCCCTTCCGTGACAAGGTTTTGTTTCTTGATGATAGTGGTATCACCGGCTTTCATGCACCAGTGTTTTTACGCAGATATCATTTTATAGCCTTAAAATTAAAAAAAAAAGTGAATATTTTAATATCCAATCATTTGAAATTTGAGACGCATACATCTCTAATTAAATCACATATTTCATTTCTTATAACGCTAATAAAATAACAACATCAAACATAATCATACAGTTATCAATAACATAACAAATGACTTGCGTAAATCATTCATCATTACAACAGACCTAGATATGATAGTTTTCAGCTGGAGTTTTCAGCTGCATATTTGCCTTTGTCAAAATGAAACTTTCGTCAGTAATGGGGTTTCCGCATTAAGCTCTTGTTTTACTAAACAGTGTCGGTATATTTTCACATGATTTGAACATATGATATACTGGCTTTTCTGGCTTAATTTCAGTTAGTTCGTACTTTTAGGACACGTGTAAATAACGATATTTCTTTTACTTTATTTTGAAATATACTACTTAAAGTTTGCTAAGCACCACATTTCATGTGTCACTGTGTAATTGAAATTGGCATAAATAATGTTATATTTGTCCATATATCTTGAAATTTCACAATACCCAAACCTTTGATTTAATGCAATCCTGTTAAAGTATAAAATCTTAATTTTGAGATTTCAAAACAATAACAATAATCTCCCCCACCCAAACAACAACAACAAAAAACAACAACAAAAAAAACAACAAAAAAAACACACAAAAAAACACCACGCACACAAAAACAACAACAACACAACAACCAACAAAAAAATCAGCAAAATGTTTCTATTCTAAAAATATAACATCAATTTATATCCGCTTATTGAAAATTCAATTTTCATCTTAAATAGTGCTGTATTGTCAAATTCAAATATCATTGAGGAATTATAACTTGTTAATTTTAATTTGTCAACTAAGTGAATTAATTTTGTCAATCTGATTTCTTATCAATTAAAAGACCCAGTTGCAAAAAAGAACTGCTGTAACAAATGTTTTTAAGATTCATTACCTTTATATAACAAAAATGTCAGCTTAAGTGCAAAAATAATACTTCCAAGTAAAGGACTGAAATTTTTCTTTTTGCTGAATTGGTGCTTAGCGAACTTTGAGTAGTATACTTTGTTCAAATTCAGTTCTTAGAGAGCGAGTCTCAAGATGCAAAAAAGATGATACAGGATGACTGGCCTTTGCAAGGTCATGTGAAGTTCAAAGACGTTGTCATGAGGTACAGACATAACCTTGACCCAGTTTTGAGATCTGTGACCTTTGAAATTCAACCACGTGAACGTGTTGGAATCGTCGGTAGGACAGGAGCAGGTAATTTACGAAATAAAAGATTCCTTGAGTAATATACGTAAAGTATAGCGATGGAAGAACATTTATTTTAGACGCATGCTTACGTATTTAAAATATAATGTCATAAACTTAAAGTTCAGATTAATTATGAACTGTGTCAATGTAAATACACATGTGTGCAATATTTTTAATCCGATACTACTACAGACCGTAATCCGTTCAAGTACACCAAACGAACGTAAACGAAACGCTATTCAAACGCAAACGAAACACGAACGGAACGCAAACGAAACGTTAAACGAAAACGTAAACGATCGAACGTTTCACGGCCGAACGATTCACAAACGCAAACGAACTATACAAAACGATAAACGCAAAATAAACGCAAACGAAACGATAAACGGTATCAAAACGTTTGCATTAAACGCTGAGGTATGGGATTCGGATATTCTCTAACTTTATCGTGGTTATGTTGACAGTGCAATTATATTTTAACGAAAAAAAAAACACATCAATAGTGCATTCATTTATGCCAAAAGCATTTTTTTGTTAAATAAATGAGTGATACAATTGTAAAAAAATGTTTTAAATGTTTACAATAAAGTAAAAAGGGATTTTTTCTTTCCCCCGTCATAAGATTTATTTTTGTTTATGTAATAAACATAAAAGCGGTCTAGAATTGGTTCTCTATTCACGTGTTTGTATAAGCGTTTATTAACGGCGACTAGACCAGTCAGTGTATTGGCGAACGGGTATTGTGACACTTTGAGAAGATAATTGTCTAAGTTAGTGTGATAGGCTGATTAGTCATTATGACAACATCCGGCAGCTTGTATGTATGAAATTGCCGAAGATTCCCAAAATTGACTACATGTACAATATTAGCCGATAAATTAAGAGAGCTTGTTTGTTACACGTGGTTGTTGTAATATTTTATTAATTTTTTTTTTATCCATTAATCATGTTGTTGTTGTTTTTTCTCTAAATACGTTCTCGATAAATTTCAACAACGGAAAATTGTATCATTTAAGTCTAAATATATTGTTACACACAAGTGACACAATGCAATATGTTTATGACGTGAATATCTGCCACCCCATTATTTATACGAGTCGGACAAATTTCAGTTATAAACACCGGGATAAACACCTGTTATATAAAAAAGAAATGCTCATGTGAAGATGACTATTGATATATAGTAGACCTAAATTGTTTTACAATGTCTTGGTAGTTGATTACATTGATAAACGTACATGCCTACAAAACGAAGAAGAAAAATTTAACTAATGAACTGCCTATCAGAATAACTTTCTAAATTAAAGAATACAATTCCTCTTGATTTAATGTTTTTTAAACAAAATCCCAGTGGTTTGTTATCTGTTTGCAGTAAAGCTATACATTTACCATAATACCTTGAAATAAAGTGTCTACGTGTACCATGTATCTGCATACATTGGACAATTTAAAACAAATGTTATCAGTCTTGCTAAAAAGTGACATGCTAAAAACTTATCATGCTTTAAAGTGTTTTTATTTACGTTTTAATATCTTGTATTGATCAAACATTTCCTTCTAGAAATTTCACCAAAATCTGAATGAAACAAATACAATTGTGAATTTCACTAAGTGTCACAAAAAATGACACCATACAGCACTAGCACCCCATACCTGTTTATTCCCACTTCCGTTCCGTATGTGTGTTAGGTCGCGAAGTCTAATGATGAGGGGAAGGGGCGTTATCGTTGAAACAATACCTCACCAAGAAGGATGACCGGATGTAATTAGTATATTAACAACATTCCTTTCTGACTGACCAATGACAGACGGAGACATTTTTATACAACCCACATTATTGACGGTATATAAGCTTTCAGAAGAAAATATCTTTCCACTATCTGCAATTATGAGTAATAGAATTGTATGTCATATGAAATATAACACGATGTTCTAGTACATCTCTCTGTAAATACTGCCATTGAAATGGTTAAAACATATGTCCTTCACAATTCCAATTTATTGGCTATATATGTGCTATATGCAATTAATGCCAAATAAATACATTGAATTGAAAAATTATACCGTTCAACCGCTTTAAAATGTTCTATACTACGTTACATGAGTTCTGGGCAAAGCTGCAAAAAAGCTATCAGTGATAAATCTCCTGAGGTTCCTGTTTCGGACTTTTTTTTTTTACAAATTTATTTGTACAAGGGGAACAATTGCCACCATTATTGTTATTTCATTAATGACTTAATTAATAGTATTTATATATTTTCTTTTACGTGAAGGTTAAATAATAATGTGAATAGAGCAAAACAAAACAAAAATATTGTATGAAAAACGTAAACAAAGATATACCTACATGTACATGTACGAGTAGCATATAAATGGTGAACATAAGTAAATAGTTTTTATTATCTTATACAAACTGTCTTTAATCGGTATTTGGTACAACTTGGATATTATCGCTATTAGTCAAACCATACTGTATAGCGTGGGTGAGTGGGGAATATTTGTCTAAAAGAGGTAGATCGTGTTTATATGAATTATAATTATCATTTGATTATGATAGCTTTTATACTGCACCTAATCCAGCAGTGTCGTATTTCAAACCCTGTGGTTTGGTGTTTACAGTAAATAAAGAGAACGTTTTTTTTTGTAAATGATGTCTGTATCAATTAAGACCCTCATGTGTGAACAAAAGTGGATTAGCAATAATCAATCCTATGATTGCAGTTTGCAATATGAATAATTGGCAATTGCAAGTCTTATAAATGAACATCAAAATGATTGGCAATCACCAGGCCTTTAATTTTTTCATCATGAATTATACATAAAGGAATTCCATCACAAACAAATCCTAATCTGAATTTAGTTATCATTGTACATTATGTACTTTTCAATGAAAACTTTGCCAAATTTTGTATTATTGTTTGCAATACGAGTAATTGTCAATTACCAATCTTATAACTGAACATCAATAGGATTGGCAATTTTTGTATTTTACATGAAGGAATTCCGTCACAAACAAATCCTTATACAACTATTTTGATTTAATAACCTGTCGTACAATATGTACAAACACCACCTCAGGGGTGTCTTACCTTGTCAAATTTGGTATTATAAGGAATTCCATCTTTAAAAAAAGCAGTGTAAAATATGTTTTCATTAAGAAAAAGTATATATACATGGGGGTGTTTTGTCCTATTGTAAAACATCATGGGATGCATTATGTCTACCCTGTAAAATAATTAAATTGCCTCGCTCATATCCGGTTCATGGGGGGGAGGGGGTTCGTCCGGCTGCTGTGTGTCTTGATTGGCGAATGGTGACAAAAAACAAAGATGGCATACTGTGACACCACAGTAGGGTGCACTATGTTATGTAACATTATGCAATCATTTCCTGTGTTGTCCTATGGATCGTTATGTGTTTTGATAACTACTGAATATTGAATTGTGTCAGCAGATATAATGTCATCAAAATATCCATCACCGTACAAATGTAGATCTTTAGAAATATCTGCATACGACACAATTGAAGTAGTTGCTATTATGTTTCATAAGGAAACAAAAATAACACAGAATAATGAGTAAATAAAAACAGCGAAGAAAAAACTTTATTTAGATGAACTAGTTTTGAATATTGAATTAAGCAAATTATAATATAGCCTATCAAAGTAACCATTCGTGACAGAATTTCTTTGAACTAATAAACATTAGGCAAAAAGGTGAATTCTAGTTTACCACAAGTTACAGTAGTTACGAAGACTGTATAAATATTTAGTACGATGCATACACGAGATGCAAATTAACATTCAGTTATGTTACTAACGGCTTTCTGAAGTCTGGTTCAATAATTTTATTCAGCCGAGTAGGCAGTTTTAATAGCTGCAGTATATAAGCACGACAAACTCGTGCAACCTTCTATATGTCTTGGTCATATTTAATAAATGATGCTGTAAATGGCCAAAGCATTTGTTGTATTCAGATTACCAATAATATCACATGAAGCGTATTTTTTCCGTGTTATTGCACGTAAAAAAAGCAAGCGTTAAGAAGGGTCACCCGGTATTGTTATGGTTATATGCATACGATGTTTTTATCGTGACTTCCAATATATATAAGTCTTAGTTTAGTTTATATTATGGTTGTAAAAGATTGCAGTGTATTTTATCTAACAGGGTTTCCGCCAGGCCAATAACGCATGTCGGGCCCGACATGCCTTCAAACGCGAAGGCATATTGCCGACATGCCTTAATCTCGCCGACATGTCATAATTCCATAGCGACATGCCTTCATACACTATCTTATCGGCAATAATAACAGCCCCCACAGCTTCCCCGATCAACGATGACCTTTATGCACTGTAGGTTGGATTACGGATGACTTGGCGTTTTTCCTTTATCAAAATTGCCAAGAAGTTGCGATATTCCCCAAACGTCGGCAATATTTCTTTTCATCTTCTTATGTTCTTAGACGTAC
>CM037782.1:71265297-71315297 GCA_021229015.1 Solen grandis
ATCGTTAAGAAAACACAAGACCTCCCTACCTATACTATATCTGATGTGTGCGAAGCTATGATCAGTTTCCACAAATTAAATTGTGATATTGTCATTGTGGTATTGTCATAAAGAAACTGTCGTTTTTTGCATAAGATATTGTCATGTGCATGTCGCAATATTTTCCTCGATGGTATTTATCAATTCCTATCATCTGTTTGGTTTTATTCCTGAAATATGCTCATTATTGTACAAATATGGACTGCAATATGGACTGCAAACATTTATATTTGATGTAACGTTTCAACCTGCTTGTCTACCAACTAAAACTTCTTAAAAGACTTGTGATTCTGCTGACGAACACAACTTGAACAATAGAATAGCACATGATAGTGATTTTGTGCACTTTAGAGTCCTTTATCAAATACAATGTGTGCAGATTCCAAAATACTCGGTGTGAATAGTATCAACTACATGACTCAGAAATCGCCTGTGGACTGTGTTCTTACACGTTCAGACATAAACTTGGTCACCTGCTGAACGACTGTGTCGCAACATGTCAGCTAAGATCTATATTCTTTTGTGAAGGTGACGCATATAGTCGCCGCTTCGTCCGTCCGTTCGTCCGTCTCACTTTCCTTGTCCGGACTATTTCTCAGGAACTAACGGCTTGAATTCAACGAAACTTTATAGGAAGCTTTATTACCAAGAGGAGATGCGCATATCCTCAGCATGACCCTATTCCTAAATTTTTCAAAGAGTTATGGCCCATTGACTTTTCGGCCTATAGTACATATTGCATGATTCTTGTCCGGGCTATTTCTCAGGAACTAATGGCTTGAATTCAACAAAACTTTATAGGAAGCTTTATCACCAAGAGTAGATACGCATATCGTCGGCGTGACCTGGTTCCTCAATTTTTCACAGAGTTATGGCCCCTTGACTTTTTGGCCTATAGACATTTGCATGATTCTTGTCCGGGCTATTTCTCAGGAACTAATGGCTGAATTCAAAAACTTTATGGGAAGCTTTATTACCAAGAGTAGATACGCATATCGTTGACGTGACCTGGTTCCTCAATTTTTAAGAGAGTTATGGCCCCTACTACCATGTTGTTGACTGATATTCATGTCATTTGCCTAATTTAACAGGAGATATCATTTAAACAAAACCCCACAAAATTCAATATGCTAGTAATGTCAATCATAATCATGTCAGCTAATTGTTGTTTAGGCCATTATACACTATTTCAAATATCCAGTCATATGTCAAGAGTGTTGGTTAACCTCTTTGATATGAGCACACATTGAAATGTATGACTTAATTTTCAGTTGTATAAAAACTTAAAAAAAATCAATGAAAGATCTGATGAGTAACACGTATTATCATATTAAATAGTAAACTGTTACTAAGTCTCCAAATTAGAGTTGGTAAAACATCTCATCTGATGAGGAGAATAGATATGATTTAGGAATGGGGATTTCAACAGCTTTGAGCTGAAAGGTCCTAAGTAAAATTTTGGGGGTGGGGCCTGACCCCTGTGTGATCTTGGGGGACACCAAAGTATTTACCATTTTATCTTCTGTCTCATCAAAAGGAACAAGAATATATAATATGGTTTACTGTTTAGAGAGATAAGAGCTTTTTTTTACCCTTTTTATGCTCACTGAAGGTGACGCATATAGTCGCTGCTTTGTCCGTGCGTTCGTTCGTTCGTCCGTCACACTTTCCTTGGCCGGACTATTTCTCAAGAACTAACGGCTTGATTTCAACAAAACTTTTTATGTGAAGCTTTATTACCAAGAGGAGATGCGCATTACCTGGATTCTATACATGATAAGCATGTGCTGATCCCATTCCGGTCCTTAACATATCCTCCCACCCATTGACCAAGGCCTTATTTGTAACAATGACGTTCTTCGGGGAGCATCTGTCAGTTCTACTGACCTTCTTGTTCTCTCTGTCTGGATGACATCTGTAAGCCGACTTAGCTTTTCAGTTGAATAATTTGGACAGTGTTAGTTTGACTCTCTGTCTGGATGACATGTGTAATTTGTATTTTCTACAAAGAACGTTTAGGTACATATATGAAAGCTGCTGTGTTGCCCAACAATATAAATGTATATACCGGTATATGTTTATGTGACAATACGGACTTAACGTTATTTCTGAGTTTTACACATGTATGTGTACATTTGCAACAGTGACAAGCATTGAAATACGTATTTTCTCATCACTCATATTTATGAACTCATGTTGCTGCTCATTTATTATAACAATGTTAACTGTATATGTGTGAATTTGCTTAAGTTACACATATAAAACGGCTTATTTTCTCATTATTTGTATTTATATTGCCGTGCTCATTAATTTTCTATGTAATAATATTACTGTGTTAACATGAGGGAATAAAGAAATTTAAAAATTCACGGCTCGATTTATGTGCAATAGTGAATCAGCAACGGATTTACATCTGTCATTACTAGGTTGTCTTAGTTGATTGTGATGAATATGTACAAATCAAGGAAGACACATGCTTCTTATGTTAATACAGCACGTGCTTACATGCTTCTTGGATTAATACAGTTGTCTTTAAAAAATAAAAATAAAAACGGGTCAAGTATTGCATTTCAACATGACTGTATTATAGTTTGATTTTGTAAATACTGTAAATTACTTTTGAGCATTTTAGAAATACATAAATAGCCACATGCCATGTCATATTAATAAAAAAAAACACAGAATGGTCGTTTGATTTTCGTTTACTTTACATTGAATAAAACAACATTTTATGCTTCATATGTATAGCTTATCTGGATATAGACAGTTCTGTTTAAGGAAATTTGTTTTTTATGACTAAACTGTGACATTTTAAAATATGTGTTTGTGTATCTTGTAATCAGATAGTAAATTGTCCATGCATTTTTAAGTTACTATCTTTAAATTACGTGTACAAAGCAGATGAAACAGAGAATATATGCTCTTTTTAAAAAACGTTAATGAATATATATCAGAAAGATACGACCTTAATTGTCTGAGATATGTTAACAGTGGCAAACAACGTCTAGAAAATGCCATCTTGCACAAGAAGACTGGTTTCCGTAACTGTTTATTCTGTCAAAATACCCTATCACTTGTAGCCCAGTCTGATGACTGAACCGACAAGTCACATCAAACTGGGCGTTTCCAGGAAGTGTTTCTATAGAAACCGAGTACACGTTTACGTTTTGGTAAATCTTTTCGCTGTCAATTTTCTTAACCTCAGTCCCCAAAAGCTGAGCAGAAATTACTTTGAATAACGACATCTCTTTACAGTTGTTGTCCAGCGACACAAAGTGATTGAGATACTGGACAATATCGTGCCCAATTTTGCCCATTATCTTATCCTGTCTCACATCAATAGGAGTCCCAACATAGCACGCGCAGTATTCCGCCGGCACATGGGCGTCGGCACATGATCTAGATTGTGGTATGAAATGGAATAAACTTTGCCCCCGACTCCATGACATTGTTTCTGTTTTAAATTTGCCATCTAAAATGTCTAGAACGGTTTGATGGACGTCAAAGGCAGTCGTTAATCTGTTAGTGTTTAATTCCATATTTCTGTGTATATCTGGATAACGCTGCTTGATGTGGTCAGGTATTAAAATATATAGGAAAGGCATTCGAGATTCAAGACGTCCAATAAAGGAGTTCCTCAGATCATCATAGCGTGATCCGTGATCTCCAAAAACTATCAACACGGTGTTTTCTAGAAATCCCTCATCTTTCATCCACAAGAACAAATTGGCATAATCTTCGTCGGCATATTTTAAATATTTCAGATGGCGGTGAGAGAGCTCTGTCATGAAGGACCACACAAATTTTCTGTCATGCTGAAACCGCCTAAGGAACCTCTTTATATAGTTGATGTTCTCAACGTGCTTCGGTGTATTCAAGTTGCAGAACTTTGGACTTTTGAATTTGTGACGATCTTTTTCAGGTACATCCCTAGAAACCGAAAAAATGCTCTCAAATATAATAGTTACTCGTATACAAACAAAGTTTAGTTATCAATACGTTATCAATACAATGTTAGTATATCTAAGGAACGTCATGTGAGCCTTTGCTAAGTTTTAATTATAATCATCGTCAGCATATTTTAGATATTTCATATGGTTGCGTTTGCAGAATTATTATTGCATAATGTTATACATATTGTTTCATTTGCTGAGGTTTGCATAGTTATAGAATATGATAGATGCCTTTATTGAGGTATAATTCGGTACATTTGCATATTGTTTCAAATATATAGGTATATATTTAGAATGTCATATACGCCTTTGCTAAGATTTATTTGTAGAATGCTATTTATGCATATGCTAAATTATAATTTAAGATTATTAAATATGTCAATTTTCACTTCAGAACCATTTCACATTGTTCAAATTGTTTTTCGACTACATGTATTTCGTTTTTACATGTACTACAGTGTAGGTTTTATCTTTGTTTGGTATTTGAAGTAAAATTGTGCAAAAAAGAAAATAAATAACAAGAGGGCCAAGATGGCACTGAATCACTCATCTGAGAAACCTTGCCTTCATTGCCAATTGTCGTATTATGAGTAATACCGAAGACATAATCCATGCAGAAGTACAGCAATGTCATCTATTCCACACAAAAACTGTACTTACCATCCAAACTATGAAGGTCATAGCTCTATTAAGCCTATATAAAAGCATGTACCCCTGGGATGGGGTCAATTTTGACACCAGGGTTATGATTTGAAGACCAGACTTGGTTGAGGTCCACTAGTAAACATCTTAACACCATGATGTCCAATTTTGAAAAGTTAGGTATCGTTAGAAAGGTCTTCAAATTCCTCACATTTTTTTTTCATTGTGTTTCACTACTTCATTGCCAAATGGGTTTAATATCATTGTATCGTAATGTGTAACCGCGTGGTTTGAATCCCGGCAGGGTCATTCGGAATTTCATGTAAGGAAGCCTTCCAGCTGGCTTACGGTAGGTCGGTGGTTCTACCCGGATGCTTCCGTGTATTTAAGGTCTTCCTCCTCCTGTAATTAGCTTGACGTCGCTCAAATAGTCAAGACAATATAATAAGCAGATGTATACTAGGCCACTGCTTTACTGTGTATTACCCCAAATTGAAGAATATCCATAAATTGGCTAAAATTGCTGCAAGTGGCTTGGAAACTGAGGGTTGTGGGTTCGAACATTTTTTTCTTTCTCTTTTTCACGTTTGATATTATTTCTGTATCACTCACAGCAGATTTAGGAACAGTGTTTTTTTTTATTTCTATATTTTGTTAATCTTTTTAAGTATTCTAAACTCATGCACTTTCATGTGCATGTTTCGCTTACTGATTATTAATTCTAAACGCCGTTTACATATTTATACAACAATAAAATGCTGTAAATTTCGAAGCATGCCCCTTAGTAGTACGCGTAACATGTTACAGACAGTACCCGTTTAAAAAAGCAGAATGTTTTTGAGCATAGTTTAAAAAAACACATTTTCAACTAAAAGTAAGTAAATTAAATTTGAAAAAAAAAATTAAAAAAAATGGAAGGATATAACAAATGTTTATCCTCAATCCTGTTTCTGTTTAGTATATAGAATTGTTTGGCCAAGTTTTGGTAAATAATTTCAAAGACCTAAACCAAGAGATTCCCTTCTCGGCGAAATCTCGTATATTATCGGCACGAATTCTCGCAGGAGCGTGCCAGTTTTTAGCTCACCTGAGAACAAAGTGCTCAAGGTGAGCTTTTGTGATCGCCCTTCGTCCGGCGTCCGTCGTCGTCCGTCGTGCGTCGTCAACAATTTGCTTTAAACAACATTTCCTCTGGACAAACCAAACCGCTGGACAGAATTTAATGAAACTTGGCAGGAATGTTCCTTGGGAGAGGCTCTACAAAAGTTGCTAAAATAAAGTTGATCCATGAAGAACTCTGGTTGCCATGGCAACAAAAAGAAAAATAATTTGAAAACTTTAAAAATCATCTCCTTCAAAACTACTGGCCAGATTTCAAAATAATTTGGTACAGATGTTCCTTGGGTCAACCTCTACCAAAGTTGCTAAAATTATTCCGATCCGTAAAAACACATGGCCGCCAGGGGCGGGGCTTATTTGCCTTATATGTATATAGAGAAACCTTTAAACAACATCTCCTCTGAAACCACTGGACAGATTTAGATTAAACTTGGCAGGGATGGTCCTTGGGTCAACCTTCACAAAAGTTGCTAAAATAAACTTGATCCATGTAGAACTCTGGTTGCCATGGCAACAAAAAGAAAAAAAAATAAAAACTTTAAAAATCATCTTCTTCAAAACTACTGGCCAGATTTTAAAATAAATTGGTACAGATGTTCCTTGGGTCAACCTCTACCAAAAGTGCTAAAATTTTTCCGACCCGTAAAAAACATGGCCGCCAGGGGCGGGGCTTATTTGCCTATATGTATATAGGGAAAACTTTAATCAACAGATGTTCCTTGGGTCAACCTATTTATCTCAGGTGAGCGATTTAGGGCCATCATGGGCCTCTTGTTTGTGTTATTAAGCGATAGCACGAACGTTTCAGTTATTTCATATAGTTGTATAATATTTTGCTAAAATGAATTATCATGGCGTTTTTGTCCTATTCTTTAATACTGTTATCATGATTTTGCGCAATAGTAAGGTGTATATATCTATTATTTCAATAATTAATCGTAACTTGTGAGTGTAGAATTTACTTGATGTATTGTTCGATACCTTATTGTTTGAAATATAACAGGACGGTGTTAATGCAAAAGTACTCATTACATTTGTTACTCAAAATAATACATTTTGATGTAAGTGAATTATTTATTTGCCAATTTTCTATTATATGTATATTATACTTACGAGAACTCAGGACACCATTTTGGAAACAATATTTTTGACTTTTGTTGGTTTTGGACATTTTTTTTATTATATTTAATTCTCATAAACTATTTATTACATTTGAAGGGAATATTTTAATCCATTCGGGAATATATTTAATTTATATGTCACAAGGTGAGAAAAAAAGCAGTCAAACCAGGATTCGAACCCGGGACCTTTCGCTAAAAGGGCGAATGTTCTACCGACTGAGCTACTCGGCCGCATACACATCTTTCTCCCCTGTTGTGAGTAACGGAACTGTGACATAAAGGTGAGGGATTGTTTTGTTCTTTTTTCTTACAACTTCGTACGCTGGCGAGAAATTGGTAGTCATTGATTAAAAGTAATAGCACAAAAGCGAAAGTTAGGTTACTTTATTTTGACTTCATTACTATGCTTGAAAAAGTGTATTTCATTCGAGACAGGCTAAAAGTGAAAAAGTTTTGTTAAAAATACTGAAGTAATGATCGACTTAAATCACTTAAGGACGATTTCTACAGATTTCTACAATAATAATCCTTTCATAGAATTTTCTAATTTTTTGACATCCGTAGTAGAATTCAATGGCGAGTTCGAAAATGAAAAGAAAAAGTAAGGTTGTCGGGCTACTTTTTTTAGTAAAAATGAAGTTTCCATGGTAACCAATTTGGTGAAATCCTACAAAATGGCCTAATTTATTCAAGTTACTTAAAATATTCCAGATATTTTACACAAACATAACAAACATGAATTTGCACACAAAATAACTTTATTTTATGTTATAATTAAGTAATTTTTCCATCTGAAAATTTTTCAACACAATACAGCCATTTTGAATTTCCTCACAGGGTAGAAATGAAAGAAAAAACACACATGTTCTGCAAATAAATAAAGAATAAATAATAATCCTTTCATAGAATGTTTTTATTTTTTGATATCCATAGTAGAATTTAATGGCGAGTTTAAAAATGAAAAGAAAAAGTAAGGTTGTCGGGCTACTTTTTTTGTAAAAATGAAATTTCCATGGTAACCAATTTGCCAAAACTATAAAAAAAATCATAAAAATTCTTTTTAAATATCCAGCATTCATGTTATGCAATGCTCACTTAAAAGGACACAAAAATAGCACACATTAATCTTAAAATATTGAAATATAATGTTTCTGGCTCATCGTAATCGAAGACTTAAACGCAAAGTGAAATGTCCGAATGCTATTCAACTATCTCCTTTTTGAAGAATAAAAGTCGACGATTATCTCCCCTAGATGCGCTTGAGTGATGCGCATAAGTTACTACCGAAAACGTCCTTAAATCTCATCCTCCGAAGAAATAAATTGTTATAATTACATGTTAGTTAAGTTGTCGCGCAGTGTTGCATGAATTTAAATTCGAGAGTAAAATTATACAACCGATTTCGCAGTTTAAACTAATGTTTTATTGTTTTGAAATCGCAGATCCTTAATGGACAAAAATAGCAAGAAATTTGTCTTATCAGTTTCGAATGGCGTTGGAACGCAACTCCGTGCAGTTGTTATTTTCCTTATTCGAAATTACACGCTCACCGGCTATTTCTCATACTATGGCAGTCGCGCCGAGAGTATACGATATTTCCGTCAAAAGATTTTTTGAGTAGCGCATCCTTTGGTTTAGGTCTTTCATAACGAAAACATTAATACACGATGCATACTAAAGAATTTCATCTAACTTCATCTTACTGAATTCGAATGACCTTGAACTTTCTAAAAAATGAAGTGAAAGCTAAAAATAATTAGAACTATGATTCAAAATATTAAAATGTAAGCTAAACATTTAAACCTTTTACATTTTTTTCCTTCAAATTTTCAAGATTTTCAACTTAGATGCCCAAGGGCAACATGTCGAACCCGCAGCCTAAGGTGCCCATTTCACCTCTAACGTGACCCAGACCATGGAGCTAGGGACACAACTCTTTCGTGTGATACATCTTCTCATTGAGGCAAAACTATCTGCATTTGATAATCATCTGATCCAGAGAAAAATAACAGCCCAAAAATGCAAATCCAGTGTGATGACCTTCACTTCTAAGTATGACCTTGACCTTGAAACTATGGACCCAACTCTGGTGATTAACACTTCTGATCATTTAGGCAAACATTACTGCCAACTTATTTGAAAATCCTTCTTTCCATGTCTAGGTTACAGACAAGCAAATGACCTTTGACCTCTAAGCATGACCTTGATCTTAGTGCTTGGGTCACAACTCTTGTACAAAACAATCTGTCCAATTGAGGTAAACATAACTGCAAATTTATTTGGAAATTCTGCTATCAACGTCTAAGTTACAGCCCAGACAAGCAAATGTCCTTTAATCTCTATGAGCGACCTGACCTTGGAGCTGCTATGAATTTGAAAATCATTGCATTCGAAAAGACATGGTCTGAAATATTTGCCATACAACTGTCAGTGGTCTGGGCCATGTCCAATTACATTTTCCGAAATACATTTAAAAGTGAAAGTAGGGTATTTTCCGAAAATGCTTAACTAACAGCGTAGCAATACCACGTGACCAGGATGTCACTAAAGGTATCAAAACCAAGACAAAACTATCAACTTTTGTCTCTGCTTGAACATAGAAAAGTACCCTAAGTAGTATAGGTTAGTTTATAGTTGCCATTAACTACACAATATACACAGTCAGCAGAAGTTATCGGGCCGATATAGCACTGATATCGGTACCTTTGTCTGCCCAATATCTTGAGGGAATATCCAAGCGATGGAAATTTTGTGTGCTAAATTTCCTAGATATCATTTGATATATAGATGCTATATATCCGAAATATAGTTGCATATCCCCTCAACATATGTTTTATATGTCTGCCTGATACCTTGAAGGGATATCAAGGCGAAAGAAATTTTGCAAGTGTATGCTAAATCGCCCAAATTATGCACTTCTCATAGTGACCATCTGTTTACAATTTAAGTTTAAAGTAAATACCATGTATAATATTTGAGTAATGTTCCAAGACAAAACAGCTATTTAACTAAGGGAGATAATTAAAAAATGGGACCAGGTAGAGTTACAGTTCTTGGACTCTGCACTTTTCCTAGTTGCCATATGTTTACATTTTAAATTTCAAGTCAGTACATTGTATAATATTTGAGTAATGTTCCGGACAAGAAAAACAAAATTAAAGGGAGATAATGCAAAAATGGTACCAGGGCAATAACTCTGCCATCCTTGAGATAACTCAAGTGAAATTTATGACACGCACCTCTCCACCTGATTATCAATGTACAAACAAAATTTGAACTGAGTTGGTTAAGAAATGTAGTAGTTCACGTCACAAGATATTTAAAGTCGAATCAGGGGCAATAACTTTGAAATCCTTGTGGGAACAAAGTAAAATTTGCGTCTTGCACATCTACTGCTTCTGATGAATATTTATGCCAAGTATCAGGTGAGCTGAACTGAACGTGAAGGAGGAGTTCACAGGACAAGGTTTTGCTGACAGACCACATGACCGACGGACCGACTGTCCAACCAACCAACCGACTGACAAACCAACCGACCGACAGGCTGATTCCAGTATACCCCTTCCGTTTTGCGCTAGTGTAAAAAGAATGGTTGGTTGTTAGGGGTTTTCGACGATTTGTTGAGGTTTTGCTTTTATACCTCAAAAGTCGTTAAAGATAGGTCCAAACAAAAGTAATGTAAAAAATTGTAAAACATTTCTATAACGGTACCTAGGTTTTTGAAAAAGGACATTTAAGGAAGTTTCATGGGAAATAAGAATTTCTGAATAATCGTTTTTACCAAGTCATTTTGCATTTGGTCCTACATATTGTACCAAATGTTCATAGTAACTAGGGTTCTATAGTTTTAAGATAATCATTGAAACTGGAAATTCCAGTATCTGAAGTATATGCCATAAAAATTTCATAGTCCTGGGACCTTTGCAACATACAGAGATTAAGGCGTACATATAAAACCCTCTTTTTGACCTTATGACGTCATATGACGTTCGTCCTCACAGACTGAAAAGGAACTATTGAAGACTAATATTCAATCCAAATATCAGCTTTTTAACTCATCTTGAAGCGATGTTATACGTATCTGAAATTTGACGTCAATGGTTCGAATCTTGGATTCGCAATAGAACCGTTGCCTTTTCGAAATTGCGGACCTATTTATGTGGCGTATAAATATTACATATATACCACCACATATATTGGTTTGATATGACCGCACCACTTATTTTGGTTTTGTGCGATCTTGCAAGACAGCATTATATCGCTCATTATATGAATGAAATTTGGATAAATGTAGGTGAGCTGATATAGAATACTTTTTGAATGGTATTGTCAACTGCTGTTTGATAAGTTTCTCGATTTTTTGGACATTAACTTTGTCAGCTATGATTGCTTCTGGTGAAGCGTGGTCATCTGCTAAACATTGCATCTGTCGTATGGATATTCATTTAACTGAGTATCAGTTTGCGTCGCCTATGAAAGAACAAGGTCTATCGGCGTGTAACAAAATAAAACGTTCATAGCCACAATATGAGAGAACATGAAATAAATATTGCTGCATAAATGCCAGTTGTTAAAATTCTATGGAGTGTTATATCTGACCTTGGATTTAACCTATATTTCTGATCATAATCAAACATAACCTATAAATTAAGCCAGAAATCACACAACACATTTACCGAATTGCGGGGCGAAATATACATATTCGCAGAAAATATATACATGTATATGCCCAACATTTTCATACGTACAGTTTTAGTAGTTCATGTCTGAAAGTATCTTCAATGGCCAACCAGAATGGTCGCATGTATCCCTCTGCCGGTTTACTTTTAAAACCCATCCGTCCTTCGTCGTTGAGCGGAGCTATGTACGGTTTATCTTCAGAAAAATATACCGCACATTTTCTACAGTTGTTTCTATTCCACAGGAATGGGTAATCGTCAAGAAATTCAGAAAATATATTTGGTAATTCCTCTTTGAAATATCCACTGGTAAGAGCGATCATGTTTGGAAATGTGTTATCTCCAACCTTATTATAACCTTTGAAATCATAGCCCCCTAAACGTTTCAGGACCTCTCTCGTCCTAGGGAGGCTTCGTATGGATGAGGATCTAGAAACCGAATCTGAACCTAGCATAACTACGCTAAGTTTGTCCTTACTCTCTGCATCATACTGTTTGTACAGAGAACCTTCTTTCCCAAAATTGGCAATGACTTTGTGATAAATAACTGTGCCGTCGTTCTTCTTGCACAACAAAACAAAGGCATCCGAAGCCAATACTTCCGGTGGAGAGATGGGTCTCAGTTCACTAACAGTGATGCCATTGTCTTCTTTCCTTTGAACATCTCGCGCTGCGCAGTTTAAATCCGCAGGTTGGATATCCAGTAGTTCTAATACAGTTTTATTTATGCGAACCACGCTATCGTCATCCAGAATTATCAAGTCAAGGATACTGTTACACTGTAGAGTTTCTGGTTCCGATAAGAATTTTAAAATTGTTGGATCAAAAGGGTCTAGTGTCGGGATTTCACAAGGAGAGGAAACAAAACTTCTGTTAGGTTCGGTTTGATCTTTAAGTCCATAGAACTGAAAGAAAATAATTACGATAACTGATAACAGTAATGCATTTCTTGAAAAAAACAATGATCGGTTGAAAATCCGTTTCAGTTTCATTTTTCACTAACGTCACTAGCGACACAAGTAAAAAGGTAGAGCATATAAACACCATTCTAATGTGTTTTTACTTTTAACACATTTACTCTGTATACGCTTATACATGGTTAACCAAGTGTAGATTCAACGGGCAATAAATCAGAAACCTCATGAGTATGGGGACATTTATGAAAACTTTCTTTAAGAAACCTTCCGAAATGCAAGCTTTAAAAGATGTCATGATCGGCACGCATCGTAATTTTAGTAATAAAATTTAAAGAAAGTGATCTCATAAACGTTCACTGTATTTGGTGTAACAGGGTGCAACTTTCACCCGCTGTTACTTTACGCCTTCTCCCTTTGTTTCTCTTTTTGCACTCTTCTCCTTCTCACTGGGGAATTAACGAAGACTGTAGACTGCTTAATATTATCTTCTTTATTTTACTTAATTCAACTCATACTACAAATATACTATATATACCATAATGATATTCTTTCTAACGATGTTTCACACGCGGTTCCGAATGTCTAACTGACTCTCTCACATACAACCAAATCATGCCAATGTGACACGGATAACTGAGCAGATAATTAGTATATGAACGGCTGGTTCTTAAAATAACGTGTAAAAAATACAATCATATAATCTCACATAGAAAATTGTTATGAAAACAAGATTAAGGATGTCTAAGGGAGAATGAACGTACAGTGTTACGAAATGTGAATTAAACAAATAAACATCAAGCTATGTTAAAACGTCTATAGAATGTTTCATAACCAATGGTCTAACCTAAGTTTTAAATGAAGAAATAATGTATCAAACCACAACGCACACTTAATTACTTATATCTGTAAGTTATTAATTATTAAACATGTTAAATATAAAAAAATAATAAATATAAAATACTGTCATAATTTGCCTTGTGACATTGGCAGTGGGTATGAAAAATTTAATTTAAAAAAAAGAAATCTTGGAAAAAATCATTCACATAATGGGGGGAAATATTACTTTAATGTTCATCAGCAAAGATGATACGCTTCCATAACAGGAAAACTCTGGTCTTGTCACTGGAGGAGAGCTTCAGCTCCCTTGCTTGGCGCTAAGCATAAGGTTTGCAGGACTGGTTGGCCCAGTGTCAGGATAACGTGACAGTGTATGGTATCATGCCACGTATCTACGTTGTGATACTGCAGTGTGACACACTATATCTGTCTCAAGTAGACATACCCTCCAAATGACAGAATTACTGTTGATGAGACGCTAAACCCAACAAACAAACACGGACGTGGCTGGCTCCCATTTTGACTTACACGGGTTCCCGCGTGAACTTTTGGATCAACCTGTATTTATCTGAAGGTCTTTATAGAGATTGACTTTGGGATTTATTAAACTACACTAGGATTTGACCTTCCTCCTTATATTGATAAAGGATGGGCAGCCCTGCGACATTTTTTCGGCCGTATAACGTGATTCCTATAAAGTCGTAATTTCACCTGCTGCGTGCTTCACGTGAGCTTCTGCACAGGCAGGGAAGGAAGTGTTGGACGAAAGTTATTCGTGTCATGTTGTCTTCTAATAACTGTTACAGAGTTCATGGAAAAAGTAATCGAGTTTTTCTGATGTTTTTTTTTCAAAGAAGAAAACAAACAAAATGTTCATCATCTAAAGAGAGAGAATTAGATTTACAATTTAAGTTGAAGGTTGTCTAATGTTTGTGCTATGCGTCGGAAAAATATATAGCCAATCACCATCGACGCCTGTTTGATATCAGTAAAGTAAAAGTAAAATGTCAAAGTCGTTTCTTTACTGACTTATAATTTATGTTCTTTTTCCTCGCCATATGCAGTATACCCGATTATAAGCTCACCAGAGCAAAACGTGCTCAAGATGAGCTATTGAGATTACCCTGCGTCCGTCATCGTCCGTCGTCAACAATTTGCTTTAAACCAATCTCCTGTGAAACCGCTGATATATATATATATATATATATATATATATATATATATATATATATATAAAGCTAGCCATAATCTTTAGGCCAAGTTCTCTTTCTCTTTGTACTCAAGATTTCTCTTTGTACTCTAGAATCTTTATTTCGTAAGCAAGGAGTTATGCTCTAGGTACTGTTTGGTTTGTGGAGTTGAAATGATCTAATGTTTAATGCAATTAATTAGTACATTCACATTTTTTTACAGACAATGAAGGCAATTTTCCTTAGCTGAGCGTCTTCAGGGCCATCTTGTTTTGTTTTATTGTGATGGCTAGCAATCATATTTTGATTATTATGACCACAATTTAGACATTGCGGTCAAAAATTCCCCACGTGTTGGTCCTGTTTTATTCTGATCGAACGAGACAGTGGCTGGATACATAATGCAGTATTAATTCACAGTAACGTGACATATAATCCTCATTTTCAATTCTCAATATGTCCGCCTCAGGTGCGGGGGTTGTGGGTGCGATCCCCGGCCGCGACATACCAAAGTCGTAAATATGATACTGTTATAGCTCCCTTGATTGGCGCTCAGCATATAAGGGTAGTTTCAGGACTGGTTGGCCGGTGACAGAGTAATGCGACTGGGTGTGGTATCATGCCACATATCTATGGTGTGATACTGCAGTGTGGCAGCACTGTATCTGTGTCAAGTAGACATCGTCTACAAATGACTGAAATACTGTCGGTGGGACGTTAAACCTAACAAACATTTCTCAGTATGATACTCATTATAAATTGAGCCAATCAATTAGGAGTTATGCCAGTTGGTATTAAATGAGATATAATTAATGTTACGCAATGAATGAGCATTCTAGATTTATGAGTTTGGTTACACATTAATATGAAAATAATTTGGTGTTTACTATTTCTAATTTAGAAATGACACTGATACGTAGTTTAATTGTTCCTCCGGATGACCACTTAATATCATCTAAACAGCTTTACCATTGAACACAATGTGAGCGAATATACATATTCATGTTGCTCATGGACGCATCCGTATATCGATACTTGTCACGGTGTATGGGCATGTGTGATTGTTCATGAGTGACTTCTTGATATATGGCAAACTTTGGCGAAGTAGATTGTATCCTCATTAATGACTACCACACTGAGTACATGATATGTACCAAAAGTCACGCTATTGATTTTCATCTATAAATAATGACCTGACACTCATATAATATCCACCTGTAAAACATAAACTCTCCAAGTACCCTCGGTATCCAGCAATAATATTTATAGCAGGTTTATTAACAGGTTTGGAAGCAGAAACACACACCGTATACTACTGTTGCTCAGTAGCGTTGGTATCAAAACCGTGCCAATATAGGTCCATCATGGCCGAGCAGTTACAGTCATGGACTACAAATCTTTCAGCCCCTCACCGCTGTGGGTTCGAATCCCAGTAGGGGCTTCGGATTTTTCATGTGAGGAAGCCTTCCAGCTGGCTTGCGGTAGGTCGGTGGTTCTACCCGGGTACCTCTGTGTACTCGGGGTCTTCCTCCACCTGTAATTAGCTGGACGTCGCTATATGATTGAAATACTATCGCAGCGACGGTAAACCCCAATACAACAACATCATTTTAACATCATACGATTTCTTTCGTGTACGTATACGACCACACAGGAAATATAATGCCAGGTCAACACACACACGCACACACATATACATAATATATATATATATATATATATATATATATATATATATATATATATATATATGTTTCACCGTAATTTTGGGAAGTTGTCCCCCAACTGTAATTATTGGAAGACGTAATAAGACCGTGTAGAATACATATATATGTCTATAAATGAATGCAGGGAAACAATATAAAGCTATATATACCTATATAGCAAGACATACTGTCACCAGTAAATATTTGTTTTGCAGGAGAACTTTTGGGTATATCAGCTATATATATCAGCTTTATATTTCTAATTTATATGATCCGAGACTTCCTTAAACGTGAGTGCGATACATATCATCCTATATTACCTAGAGTCACTTGTTTTCAAACAGATGTATAAGCAATTTATTAAAATAATAATTAAAAACCTATTAGCATATACATATCTCTATGACGACTATCCTCTACATCACTTCATGATTTGTGATCGCCCGAGATATGGTTCTACCCACTGACGTACTAATTATTGTTGTTGATTTTTACCTGTTGATACATGTTTATGATAATTTATATACTTAGCTCAGTATATAGCACACCTTCCTTTTTTTTATTCTTCTTTACCAGACCTTTCTAGCGACACAGCCTACCGAAAACAAATATAAATTATTTAACGCCCAATCTCACACTTTGTTCCGCGGCGTGACCTCCATTTCATCATCCATGCATGAACTGTCTGTTCAATACTTACGAAGGTCTTACTCGCGATATTCTATCAAGAATAGAATAGAATATTGCTTTAAAGACACCTCAACAGTCGAAAGACGTCTTACGGTGTCTAAACACGCTTAAAATTACGATAAGTCACAAAACTATAAACAAGTGAATCCCGCACAGCAGAAGAGTAAACACGTCTAATATATCACGTATGTAAAATCAAAGCTTGTTTTATATACCAACGTCTTTAATAAAAGCGATCAAAGTATCAACAGAAACAGTATTAAAAAGGTCTAACATGGATGTCACATTAAAAATAATAAGTTCTAATAAGATTTAAATCAATACAGTTGACTAAAATATGTTTGATAGTATAAGGTCCCTGACTAGGAAAACATACAGGTTGTTCTTCTCGATTTAAAAGATAAGAGTGAGTCAAACGAGTATGTCCTATGCGACAACAATTGATAACACATTCTTCCCTACGCACAGCGCGGGAAGATCGATACCAAACACCTAAGGATGGTTGAATAGTATGCAATTTGTTTAATTGAGCGTTGTCCCAACTAGATTGCCATTTTGAAAAGATAAATTTATTTATGGAAGATTTCAAATCTGTAAATGGAAACCACGATCAGTTTTCTCATTACCACAAATTCCCATATGACTGGGAACCCAACAGAATATAATTTGTTTCGAAAAAGATAGGTAATAATGTTTAATTAAAATATCTTGTATAAGTGGATTCGAAAAGTTCATATTTTTAATTGATTGTAGAACAGACAAGGTATCAGAAAAAAGCGTTTGCTTCTGCAGAGAAAATCGAAGCGCCATCTGGTTAACGATATAATTTTGTGTAAAAGTAGCTTATGACTGCACATGTGGTCGCATTGCCATCTTTAGAGCCATTTGTATAAATGTCATAATATTCTCCATAAGTAGACCTAATTTCATTGAACTTTGATTGAAATAAAATTGGATCAGTGATGGATTTTTTAGAATTGTGAAGACTTAAGATTAACTTCAGGTTTTTTAGCTCACCTGAGCACAACGTGCTCAAGGTGAGCTTTTGTGATCGCCCTTCGTCCGGCGTGCGTCGTCAACAATTTGGCTTGTTAACACTCTAGAGGCCATACTTTTTGGCCAATCTTCATGAATTTCCAAATTCTTGGACAAGTTCGAATTTGGGTCACGTGGGGTCAAAAAGTAGGTCATGAGGTCAAATCTTAGAAAAACATTAACACTCTAGAGGCAATATGTTTGGCCCAATCTTTATGAAACCTGGTCAGAATGCTTGTTTCCATAAAATCTTGGACAGGTTCGAAATTGGGTCATGTGGGGTCAAAAAGTAGGTCATGAGGTCAGATCTTAGAAAAACCTTGTTAACACTCTAGAGGCCACATTTTTGGTCCAATCTTCATGAAAATTGGTCGGAATGTCTGTTTTCATAAATCTTGGTGAAGCTCGAAAGTTGGTCATTTGATGTCAAAAAGTAGGTCAATATGAAAAATCCAACATATGTTGCTCATTTTTAATCAGGTGAGCGATTCAGGGCCATCATGGCCCTCTTGTTTTAAGTGTCCAAGGTGGATTTTTTGGCACTGTTTTTGTTTTAATGACGTTTATGTCAACTTCTAAACCTGAGATATTCTATCAATATTTCCAAAGTGACAGAAAAAAAGTGAATTATCAAATACAATTTAGAATTATATGTTTCAATAGTTTTATATATTATGTTTACATATGAATGTACACTGCGCTTATTTTAATCATTTCAAGAAATAAAAAGACCAAAAATTACAAAGGGGTCATGCCAATATAAGTTGTAAAGGAAAAAAGGGAGGGGGTTCGGGTTTTGCGATGTTAAACAGATGTTTTCTTCTTATAAAGGAGGTAATGAATTTTTCCTAGGGGCCTCCGTGGCCGGGAGGTAAAGTCTCTGAGTTTAACACTCACTTTGCCCCTCACCGCGTAGGTTCGAATTCCGGCAGCGTCATTCGGATTTTCATGTGAGGAAGCCTTCCAGCTGGCTTGCGGTAGGTCGGTGGTTCTACCCGGATTCCTCCGTGCATTCGGGGTCTTCCTCCACCTGTAATTAGCTGGACGTCGCTATATGACTGAAATAATGTCGAAGAGACGGTAAACTCAAATAGTCAAGTAAAGTCCCTGGCGCTTGGAGTTGGAAATCCACTCCGGATAAGCGTCCCCTTTTTGGACTCCGTGGTGGGTGGGGAGCACGAGCACTGAATCTCTTCTCATTCTTTCATGGCTTCCTTCAAACGGTATCGAACGGACGACTCTTGACCCTGATGATGATGTAACAATACAAGAATTATTTCCAAGATTTATTGTACTTTCTGCAACAGGTATCAACCATCTTACTAAACTATCCCCATTCATAATGGAAAAAGTTCTTCGTGGCTCCATCGGTGACCCAAAATCTGTTAAGAAATTAAGAAACCAATCCCTACTCGTTGAAGTTACACGAAAAGGTAAATCAGAACAACTACTGAAAATGGTAAAATTCCATAACCTCGACATTACTGCCACTCCACACAAATCTTTAAACTTTTCAAAAGGAGTTACTAAAAAACAAATTTTTTGCAGTTGTTTCGGAAAGTGATTTAGTGGAAAATTTACTAGCTCAAGGTGTAACAGCGGCCAAACGCATCAAGATCAGGAAAATTAACAAAGAAATTGAAACAAATATAGTTATCATTACATTCAATTGCTACACCGGTAAAATATTTATCATATTTTACCAGTGGCTTTGTACTTTAAACTGTTACATTTGTTTTTCTATAATTTAATTCGGAAAGGAAAGGAATATTGGTATTTTATATGATGCAATAACAAAGCATTTCTTTGTTCATTCTTTCTTTCTTTCAACATTTCGTCTCAGCCACGTGACACATTGTTTGTCTATCTGTAAGTGTTATAAAAATGCCAGGGTATAATGGCATGTTTAGCGTGTCTGCAATTCATACATTGCGCAATTAATATCGCTAATCGCATTAAACTGGTCACGTGGCTTGTCTGTCACCCCCGTTCCGGGTAGACGAAACTTTTCTTTGTGAAAAGTTAAGGTTTCGAATTTTGGCTTTCAAAGTGGAAGGACCTCTATTTAGGATTTCCTAACGAAACTTACTGATATTTGACATTGATTTTTACTGTGATTTCACGGACATTTATGTGGAAAATAAATATTATAATTATTAAATACTACTGTGCTTCACGGACTATATTATTGTTGTTATTTGAAATTGTGGATTGCCACAGAAAAAAAAACTAGATGTGGGTGTTCCTCGGAACACTTGTGTCGCCTGCATTTAAGCATGTTTGATGAAAGAATTGACTAGAAAATCGATCTTTTGACAAATTATTGATAAAGCATAATCTATTTTGTGAGGTACAAAATAACACACACACACACACACATATATATATATATATATATATTTTTTTTTTTGGGGGGGGGGGGGAATAAAATATTCAAACAGTGCAATATGTAATAATTTTCCCGAGCACTTTCGACTATACAGTCTTCATCAGAGGAGTGTCAGAATGACTATGAATTCAAAACATTAACTGTAAGAAAAATTATGACGTCATTAAGCACTTATGACGTTAATTATATATATGTTGCAAGTTTGTAGTCATCATTATCATTATTGAGTTATCATTCTTGTGTACTGCACTCAGACCAATGAGATCTATCTACTATAAATGTTTAAGGCAACACTTTACAAGTTATGCACCACACAAGAATTAAATCCAAAAAAATAAACAAAGGGAAATTACTCCAAAAATACAACAGTTATCATTCTTGCACAATGCACTCCATGAGATCTTTCCACCTGTGAGGTTTCAAAGTAATACCTCAAATACTTTTCGTGTTATGCTCCAGACAAAAATGAAGTCTGAGTATCAACAAAGGGCAATAACTCAAGGAAAAAGAGAAACAGAGTTATCATTCATGTGCACTGCACTCAGACCATTGAGATCTATGAAGTTTCAAGTCAACACCTCAAATACGTTTCGAGTTATGCCCCAGACAAAAATTAAGTCTGAAAATCAACAAAGGGAAATTACTCAGAAAATAAAACAGAGTTATCATTCTTATGCACTGCACTACAAATCCATGTGATCTATCCATGTTTTAAGTTTCAAGGTGATACCTCAAATACTTTTTGAGTTATGGTCCGGACAAAAATAAAATCTCAGAATCAACAAAGGGTAATAACTCAGAAAATACGAAAGTCAGAGTTATCATTCTTGTGCACTGCACTCCACCTCAATGTGATCTATCCATGTTTTAAGTTTCAAGGTGATACCTCAAATACTTTTCGAGTTATGCTCCGGACAAGAAAGTGTGACGCCGACGACGCCGACGACGACGACGACGGACAAAGTGATCCCTATGTGTCTGCCATGCTATGCAGGCGACACAAAAATCTCATTAATCACAAAAGGACTTATTCAACATAATTAACTAGATACCGGGGCACAGTCGGACAGTTTATCAACAATTAAATCTACATATTAACATTATTACTTCAGCGACAGGAAATTTAAGCTGTTAGCAATTGGTCGTGAATCGGTTTGTAATTTATATATTTTAAATTAAAATATACAACGATACCCACCTCTCAACGATGCAAAGCGAGTCTTACAACCCCAACCAGCAGATGGACCTCCGACCCTGCTATGGGCCCCCGAAACATCAAAGATTTCCCGACCAACGTCATCATCGTGATTCTTTCTTAGTGCCTAGATATAATATTCGTTGTGTTTGTCGTGATTATTTCGCTCGCCAAAGGAGCAGCGTATACAGACCGAAAAGGTCAAATTATTATTCTTCTTCATTCAACCATACCAGAAAAGCAGCACGTGATAAAAGGCGAATGACAGAGTTTGTGTGACGGAAAACGGCGAAAATATGGCCTACTATTGCATCTCGAATAAAGAAATGGGCGATTTGCAGACTAACTGTTCAACTGATGTGACAGCGACAAAGACTACTAGTTCCCCAGTTTCACCAAAGTCCACAACGGAAGCGGAGTGCCAAACGGACTTCGACATGGACAACATAGACACCGTTCAAACTCTGCCACCGCCAACTTCGTCCGCAGGTATCGAGGTCGTTACTCAAACGGAAAATCAGTACGATCAGTATTTTGTTGACCATATACTTCAAAACAATCTTGGAAAAATTATTGAGGATGGTGATCTGTATACATATTGTGTGTATCTCTTAAACAAGATAAATGCCATAGACTTAGAAAATGAAGGACAGAAATATTCGCAAATAAATCTCACGTCTCAAATTCAACAAGAAATCGCAAATCTTCAACAAATTAAATATGAAATACTTGTTGAAGGTCACGAACGTGATCAAGCATTCGAGAGAGCAAAAAAGCATCTTCTTGAAGTCATCGGCGAATTGAAACAGACAGTTAGACAACAAGAGGAACAACTCCGGAACACATCTACCCCACAACATCTTCAGCTACAACAACCCTCTCATAATCACCAACACCAGCAGCATCACTATCATCACCATCAACAACAACAGGACCCCTACAATCACCAGCAGCAAGATCGTTACCAACATAAAATGTTCTGTCTGTCATTTTAATAAACGAGTGGCAGTGACCATGGACACAGAATTAATCCTGCGACTGAACACTTGCAAAATAACTATTCAAAATAATCTTATCATTCATCAATAACTTGTGCAAATTTTCTTTCGCTTTTGTCATAATGTACATGTACTTTTCATTGCTTTCATACAATTTTTCCATGTAATAATAAGCAAAAATTGTATTATATTCTTATGTTGTAATTTTATGTTCATTTAAGACTGTATATGTTTTATTGAATCGCAAGGAAACGATTATTTTTCCCGGGGCGGTAGGATATACTACACCGGTAAAATATTTTTTTTTTTAACTTTTTTGTAATTAATTTCTTTTTCTTTTTCTTTCTTTCAACATTTCGTCTCAGCCAAGTGATACATTGTCTGTCTATCTGTCAGATAAGTGCTATAAAAACGCCAGGGTATAATGGCATGTTTAGCGTGTCTACAATTCATACATTGCGCAATTAATCGCTAATCGCATTAAACTGGTCACGTGGCTTGTCTGTCACCCCCGTCCCGGGTAGACGAAACTTTTCTTTGTGAAAAGTTAAGGATTCGAATTTTGGCTTTCAAAGGACCTCTATTTAGGATTTCCTAACGAAACTTAGTAACTGATATTTGATATTGATTTTTACTGTGATTTCACGGACATTTATGTGGATAACCAATATTATTATATACTACTGTGATTTCACGGACATTTATGCGGATAACCAATTTATTACTGATATTTATATTATTTATATACTGTGATTTCACGGACATTTATGCGGATAACCAATATTATTATATACTACTGTGATTTCACGGACATTTATGTGGATAACCAATATTATTATATACTACTGTGATTTCACGGACATTTATGTGGATAACCAATATTATTATAAACTACTGTGATTTCACGGACATTTATGTGGATAACCAATATTATTATATACTACTGTGATTTCACGGACATTTATGTGGATAACCAATATTATTATATACTACTGTGATTTCACGGACATTTATGCGGATAACCAATATTATTATATACTACTGTGCTTCAATGGACTATATTATTGTTGTTATTTGAATTTGGCTACTGTGATTTCACGGACATTTATGTGGATAACCAATATTATTATATACTACTGTGATTAAAAGAAAAGAAGAAAATAAAATCTAATTAATCACAAAAGAACTTACTCATCATTGTGTGAGAGTTCCCTTAACTCTTCAACATACTTAACCAGATACCTGGGGGGGGGGGGGGGGGGGGGGGGGGGGGGGCAGTCGGACAGTTTATCAACAATTATATATGCAGATTCACATTATTACTTCATTGACAGGATAAATTTTAAGCTGTTAGCACAATTCTCTAACCCCCCGGCAAATTTAAAAGTTTTATACAGCCTTATTAAAATTGATATTTACATTCCTAACCCCCTTCGTTGTTTCTGGTGTCAAAAATATGGTCACCATGAAAGTAATTGCAAAAACGAAACAGTCTGTTGCAAACGTGCATATCAAACAAAACACCATGAAGACAACTGTCGAAATCCAATTAAATGTGTAAATTGTGGCAAAGATCATTCTGCCTATGATGGGACAAATTTCGAAAATAGATTATGCCCATTATGTGACACGGGCCAGGTTGGCACTGAGGAACACTATTTATTACACTGTAATTATTTTCAAAGGGAGAGAAACATTTATCTTGACCCTGATGAAATCAATATACAGAGGCACTATCTTTCATTCAAAACCCTTTTGCAATCCGATTCTGATAAAGTTTTGAGAAATTTAAGTAAGTTTGCATCACTTATCTTTAACAAATTCAGATGAAAAGATAGCCTGAACCATTTATACATTATGTCTTTCTTAAACTGAAAAAAATAAGAAACATAATTGAAACGAGCAAAAGATCACTTACCTCACTTCGCTCTCTTTGTTTTGTCTGGACACCGTCTATCCGCACTCGCTAGGAATAAACAGCTCCCCGATTCCCACGCTTATTTCATGCACGTTTTAAAAATAACCTCAAACAGCTATCTATTTTTAGGAACACCTTATTCAAATGAGAGAAAATAATTGATTGTGTTGTTTTGTAACTGTATATAATAATATTTTAATCCATTGTTTCCCATTATTGTTTGACATTTATTTTTTTGCTTTTTTTCCTGATTTCTCACCATCACGTACGCATGCGCTTTTTGTTAACTTGCCGTCTTACGATTTCGTACCCGGCAAGGTTGTACTAGAGGGGGAAAGAAGGGGGTAGTATGCATGTATGTCATTGAGATATATTGCAATAAGCATTCTCACAATGATACCTTGTCGACTTTCGTTTTCGTATCAGGCAAGGTATATAGAAAGGGGGAGAGAAGGGGAATACTCACCCCTCCTCTCTCTCTCTCTCTCTTTGGCAACAAATTATCTATTATTCTAAATATATTGTGTTTTACATGCATTAAAATTCCTTTGCAATAAATTATCTAATTGAATAATTAATAATGCCACGCAATCCTTCCTTTTTTTTTTTACTCTCTCTCTCTCTCTCTCTCTCTCTCTCATAAGTAACTATTATCATAGTGACTTTACATATTTGTTACTATCTAAATCTGTAAGAAAATTTGTCTCTTTAATTTATTTTCACTTTCTTTATTTTTTTTTAAAGTTTTTTAATATATCCACACATGTATTTATCTATTTTTTTTTTATTTTTTTTTTGTTGTCATTATAACGTTACATAAATTGATCATGCTAGGTTTAAGTGTGTGTGTGTGTGTGTGTGTGTGTTGAAAATAAACAATGTCTTTCTTGTATTTATTTATAAATTCAAAGATGTAATCCCCCCACTCTGAACACAGCATGTCTGCTTTAAATAATTGAAAAATGCCTAACAAATTGATCTATGCTACAAATGAACTTAATCTTATTAAATAAGACCGGAAATTATTAACAAATATTATATATATATGTGTGTGTATAACCTATGTAAAACCCCATGTTGTATTAATGTAATACCTGGGTGAATAAAAGTTTTGTTCTGTTCTGTTCTGTTCTGTACTCAAAACACCTGCGAAATTTAGAAGAAAGAAAAAGAAGAAAAAGAAATTATGAAAATCAAGGTCACCAACAATTACGTTATCCAGGAGCAAGGAAATTATATGAAGACATCCTCACCAAATCATACGCATCAATTATTAAATCTGCTCACATGACGCTTAAAGTCAGACGGAGCCTTTACCCTCCGAGTCAGTAAATTTGCCAATTCTAAAACCATGTTTTCATGTTTCAAATACAGTTAATCAATCATCAGAAAGGTCAGAGTCTAAAAAACCTGAACAAGATGGCCCTTAATCGCTCACCTGAGAAAGATGATTGCTTAAGAAATAAAAATGCTAGAGTGTAAAGAAGGTGAAATCTGGCAATAACTAGCCAATATCAGTTATTAAGATTATGGTCATAAACATTGTCTAAAAAATTAGAAAATGATTAAAATGAAGATGGTAGAGAGTAAACAAAGTGAAATCTTGCATTTTTTGTATTAAAAGGGGCATAATTATTGACCTAATTGGCCCATCTCAGCCACAATTGAATTAAAACAAGTCATAAAGTTTAATTCTAAAAGAATGAAGATAAACAAAAAAGGCATTTTTTTATATTAAAAGGGGGCTTAACTCCGGACCTAACTGACTATCTCAGCCATATTCAAACTCAATCGAGACATTATGGTCATAAAATTTGTCATAAAGTTTGAAGATGATTGCTCAAAAGATGAAGATGCTAGAGTGTAAACAAAGTGAAATATTGCATTTTTTTGTATTAAAAGGTGCATAACTCCTGACCTAATTGACATAACTCAGCCATAATCGAACTCAATCGAGACATTCTGGTAATAAACATTGTCTTAAAGTTTAAATATGATTGTTCAAAAGATGAAGATGCTAGAGTGTAAACAAAGTGAAATATGGCATTTTTTTATATTAAAAGGTGCATAACTCCTGACCTAATTGACCAATCTCAACCATATTCGAACTCTATTGAGAAAGTATGGTCATAAATATTGCCATTAAGTTTGAAGATGATTGCTCAAAGGACGAAGATGCTAGAGTGTAAAAAAGTGAAATTTTGCATTTTTGGATATTAAAAGGGGTATAACTCCTGACCTAATCGACCGATCTCAGCCATATTCGAACTCAATCGAGACAGTATGGTCATAAATATTGCCATTAAGGTTGAAGATGATTGCTCAAAAGAATGAAGATGCTATAGAGTTAACAAAGTGAAATCTGGCATTTTTAATATTAAAAGGGGCATAACTCCTGACCTAATTGATCAATATCAGCCATATTCGAACTCAACTGAGACATTTTAGTCATAAACATTGTCTTAAAGTTTGAAGATGATTGCTAAAGAAATGAAGGCGACAGAGTGTAAACACTACATTGTTGAAGCCGCACACCGGACGTTGAACTGTCATCATAATAGCATTATTAAAGGCCGATATTGAACAATATTTTCAATAATGTAATTCATACTCAGACCTGTAGCCCAAAATTTCGTACCCAAAAATTAAAAAAAAAATGTCCAGTTTCATACTGTTATACAGTTTGTACCTTTTATGATTAATCAATATATAACAGTGTTTGGAAATTTGTTTTTGAATTTTGGATTCATCTTTGATAAAAGTTTGGGAAAGAGCAATTAAAATATGTTTACTTCCCCCCCCCCCCCCCCCCCCCCCCCCAATTATTGTTTCAGTGATTTGATACCTGCTAGAATGAGCCAGGAGGACCTGTTCAGTCTTGAAAGTGACACAGCAATTTAGGTACTAATCACAATTGATATTATTTATTTATTTTTGTGAAAATAGAAACATGATTTTTTTTCTATGACTTTGTTGTGTGCAAACACAGACATAATTAATTTGCTTATCTTGAGAATAATTTTTAAAGAAATTAGTCCAAATTTCTGATTTCAAAAAAAAAGAAGAAAAAAAAAAGTCAACCAATAATTTTTTCATTATGTTTGTTTATAATATCTGGTTGCCAGACCGAGCCTCTTTTATTGACACCTAACCCTACTTTTTTTTACCTTTCCTCTATAAAAAAATCTAACCCTCTTTCTGTTTTGTTTGCAACAAAGAAAAAAAAAAGAAACTTATTTCTATTTTTTTTTTCCTGAAATAAAAGTGAAAGTAACTGTTAGTGAATGCTTTATCTGAAAACTTAAGATTTATCTTTCATTTGTTATGTGTTCTGAGATAACAGTTTATTAGAAATTAGCTGAATGAATTAAAATTTGTAATATATAAAACAATTCAGGTTTCAGATTCTGATGAAACACTGCCTCCATCAGACGTGGAAACACAACCACCAGATCCAGTGCAAGGAACCCAAGGTGTGGAGAGTCGCCAGTTTGGAAATGTAAGTCACTTCCTAAGTGTGACAACCAGTAAAACACACGAAAGTAAACCCGAGAACTCACAGTTACTTCAAGTGTTTTCAGCTCAAACTGGTAACACTGAAATCAACACTAATGATTCTCAAGAAAATGAATGGGCTTATGAGTCCCAAAGTTTGCAACTGTCTCCGGCAACACAGTATGAGACGTTTACTCTAGAATTTGATTCAGAACCAGCTTCAAAGAAGTTGAAGCTTGAATCTGAAAAAGAAACCCAGCAATCAATACTGGTATCTTCACTTTGCTTTACAGAAATATTTACCAAGAACTGTGTAGAGGCTGAAGAACATAACCACAAATATACACAGACACTTTCAACTGCTTTGTTAACGTTAAGTAGTAGTAATATTTATACTCATGATCTTGTGGATGCTCCTGACAACTCGACAAAAGGTACACAAACAGTAATACAAGGTGCAACCTGTTAAAATGCATTTTCTAGAGTTAAACAAAATAAGCACAGAGGACTTGTTAATGAAAAAAAATCTCACCAAATTAGAAAAAAGCAATTTCTGCATTGGTTTAGTTTAAGATTTGTATAAATTTGCAAACTTTAATAATTAATGTACCCCTTAAAAATAACTTATGCCATTGGATATTGGCTTTGTTGGGTGAGTTAAATGAAGAAATAAATGAAACTGCAACCATTAGTAAGATTCATAGAATCATGAAGGTACTTAAGACAAAAAGAGGTACAGCTAAGGATACTTATTTGAGTCAGCCATTTACCATTCCCATACAAACTTGTTCATCTCTTGGAGTGTCAGAGAAAATATCAAATCCATCTTTAAATGTAAATGAGAGCAGTGAATCATTAGAGAAATCACATATGGTTAAGGTACTTGGTACATTTAAGACATTTATTGAAGAAAAACAAAAAACAATACAAGTCACTAATGAAAAATTACAAGAACGTAGGAAAACTGTAATACAAGTGAGAGAAACTGCTAAGCAGCTGAAAAGGAAATTAGAAAGGACTGAAAAATCTTTTTCTGAAAAGAAAATGAAACTTCAATCTGCAGAAAGCAGTTATAAAGAAGTTTTATCTGATGTTAAGCAAAAGAACAGAGAGATTGTTATTTTGAAAGCTTTTGTAGCAAAAAGCAAGATAAACATTAATAAACTAAGGTCATCTCTCAATGATGTTAAAGCAAGTGAAAATCAGCTTCAGTGGAAACTGAAATTAAAAAATTCGGAAATTGATCAACGAAATTGATCAACTGAAAACAGAATTAAATAAAAATGACGAACTCCATAAGGCAGCTAAAGAAACAAAAAAAAAAAAAAAAACAGCTGAAAGAAGCACGTGAAAATGAGGATTATTTGCAGTCATTTTTAAATGACTCCCATGAGATAAAATTATTTGATAGTGATGTCCAGAAATACACTTAATGAGACAGTGGAGTGTGTCATGAATCATGAATTTGACTGACTTGAAAGTGCCATCAGATAAAGTTGGCGAAGTAATACAAACTGTTGCTTCATCATGTGGCAAAACTGTAAACAGAGTTCCAGCTCCAACAACTGTTAATCGTATTGTTGATAGCAAAGTTGCTGTAGCTGAAAAACAAATCGCATCAACACTTAAAGATAAACCCAACTTGACACTCTACACTGATGAGACTAGGAAATATGGCAAATGTGTACAAAGTTACATTGTCACAGATGCAGACAGAAATTCCTATGTTTTAGGCTTAAGAGAGATGATTGACAAAAGTGGACAGAGTACTCTGGATGTGCTAAAAGAAAAAAATAATGATATTACAACCTAATGTCATGAAAAAGAAGTTTGTAATGACATCAATGTTGGTTATAAAATACTTGCAAATATGAGAGACACTATTAGTGATCGAGCATCTACTGAAAAGCATTTTAATAGTTTATTGGAACAATACAGAACTGAAGTATAACCTCATGTGTATCAAGGATGGGAAGATTTGTCAGATGAAGAAAGACAGAAATTGACACACATGAACAACTTTTTCTGTGGCCGACATTTATTGGTTGGCATGGCAGACATTTGTGAAAATACTCTTAAAAAATTTGAAAGAAACTTCCTTGATGGAAAAGACATTGGGTCCAGTACAAGACCAGAACTAAAAAAGTATCATAAAAATGAGAGTGGTACATTGAGATTTTTGCATACATCATCAAAGTGTTTTGCTGTTGGTGAAGACGAGAAAAACGGTATTAGCTTACCATGGCAAACCTATTTAAAAAATGAAGAAAAAAAACTCATAGTGAGATTCAAACACAATAGGTTCAATCTCATTTTTAGTTTAGCTGCTGCTGTTTATTGCCACAGACAAAGAGTGTCTGAGTTTCTTGATGTTGTTCATGGAGCTAATAATGACTTGCTGAAAGCTGTTTCTCTTGATATCAAAGAAAAACTGTACATAGCTGGTCTGAAAGCATTTGGACTAATTTCAAAGCTCATAACTGGACCATTGTGGAAGCTTTTAGAAGGATCAGGCCATATACTTGACATGAATGAGAAGTACAAAGCTCTGGTAGACTTTTTGCTGAAGGGTTCTATTGATGTGGATGTGATAAGTAAGTTTGTGTCAGGAGAGGAGAGTCCTTTTGGTACAGTTATTGGTGAGGATCTTCTATCACAGGCTTTAATGTAAAAGGATGAATCCCTAACAGAAATTTTATATCCAATGCTCCAGGCACTTTTCCTAAGCATGAATGAGTTGCTGCGTAGAATGGTTGCAGATCATCTTCCTGGAGGCAAATTTTCTGAACCATCACAAGACCTCCTCAGTGAAACACATTCTACTAGGAGACATAACAAATTACCAGAGTTTGTGTTTGGTCAACTAGATCAGCTTCTTAGATACAGACCCAATGCCACACTATTAACCAATGAGTCATACTTAATGTATTCCAATAATAAAAGCAGGAAATGGTTAGTTGAACTACCACAAGCAGAGAAAGAGGTTTTACTTGAGGAAAGTAGGGACAGTTATCAGAAGACAGTTTAGACAGAGGTTGCAAGTTATTGAGGCAAAGCGATTAGATATACTAGAGGAAAGGAGAAGGAAACTGGAAGAAAGGGAAAGAAAAAGACTGCAAAATTTGGAAGCAATGACACAAGATGTTTGCTATTATGGGCTGTGGCAGAGTGAGCAACAGGTGCTTGAAGGCTTGAGTGTGCTGAAGTCCGAAAATGACAAACGTACTGCTTTGCATTCTCAGCTCCGTTTCAGGAAGACTGAGCTAAAACAAAAGCATTCTGACAAACAGATATATAACTTCAGTATTAAGAATGATGAAGGAAAGTACATTAAGCTGAGTATTGATCAGTTAAAGCAGAATATGTTGACTCTGATTCAGGAAAACACTGACAGAGCCTACTTATGAAAGAGAATCTCAGGATATGCCACTGTTAGTTGGCAAGAAAATAGAGCACAAATTTTCTGATGGTGTAACATATAAAGGTCTTGTTATTTCTTGCATGTTTCAAGTCTGTTAATGCTTAGTTAACTTAAGCATATTCAATAATATTTATTGAACGCTTTTGTTAATGCTTAGTAAACTTAAGCATATTCAATAACATTTATTGAACGCTTATTACTAGCATAGTTTTAAAGTTCTTCAGTTACGTAATACAATGTTTTGTACTCTTTGAGGATCCTGCTCTAAAATGGTAGCATTTGAGGATCACAGTTCTGTGATCGATCTGTCGGTCACACATTTTTCATCGGGCTTCTTAAGCAGGTGACACATGTCTTTAGGATCTTTCTTGCTGAGTCCTGAGAAGGAAACATCTGTTAAGATATAAATCAAAATATGAATAAGCCGTTATCATCTATATCTAACATTTATATCCTATATAAAGATATATTTACATAATTTCTTAATTTCTGTGTCAATATTTTTCCAGTTTTAAATTGTTAGGTCTGTTCTTTCACCATCAGATAGTGCAAATGAACAACAAAAATATATATTTATATATTTTGTCCTCCTAAATTTTCCTCTTACCCTTATTTTGATTTTATTTCAGGAGCATCGTTTTGATGAGTTTCTCCTTCAACAAACAGACCTCTGAGCATGTACCTGACAAATGACTGGCATTTTTGGCTTCTATTTTCCCCCCAAGGTATGTCAATGAAGTGAAGAAAGGAAGAATGTTTGCAATTTTTGGTGTATGATTGTGATGAGGTGTGATTTTTTATGACTTTATATATATTTTAAGAAACATAAAAAAATAAGCTAATGTATTGACAAATAAAGATGAAAAAAAAACAGGCTCTTAGTTGAAAATGTTCCCAGTCATTGTTTTTAACCATATATATATATATATATATATATATATATATATATTCATTTTCCATTTCAGTGCTACATTATGGAAATATTTGGACAGAGGTCATGCAGTACACTGCCAGGAATGTAACCAAAACATCATCCAAGTACAACCAGCAGTTAAAATTTGTATTGTTTTTCTGAACTTGATGATTAAATAATTGTTTGGACTCAGTTAAACCTTTGTGAAGCACAGTTAAACCTTTGTGAAGCATTCATTGTATCCATTAGAGTGAGGTTAAAATTTACTTAGAAAAAAAAATGGTATTCAAAAACCCTGTTTTTTCTTTCCTTTTAAAATACGAGTACATGTCCCATGCTAAAAAAAACCTTAAAACTATACATTTTCTTTTCTGTATTGATGAGATCTTCAAGAAAATGTATAGTTTTCTATGGTTTGGAGATTTTGTAAAAATGAGTGGTGGTTGCTATATACACGGTCTTTAGAAGCACAGTTTGATTTGGAACGCCGACATTTCTTCTGTTTGAAAGCGCCGACATTTTTGTAAATTGAAACTAGCAAGGAGCGCCATAGTACCTATGCTAAATGATAGAACGCACTTTAGTTCATCTATTGTCTTGGTTTTTCTGGTCACACTCTTCAATCTGGAGGGGAAAGGACTACACTGAGGTGTTCCGAATATCGACCATGGTACGACCAGAGAAATTCGGTGGTTCAACCACAATTAATATTCGGGTAACCTCTGTACAGGTTTCTCCCCTTTCTACTGAAGAGTTTGAACAGAAAGATTAACTAAAGTGCCTTTACAGGTTTTCCTTCCAGTGCATTTCTTAACTCTGAGGTATAGAGCGAAAGCTGATTTGGGTTTAACCAAAGGGCTCGTGACGTTACCAAAATTTCTGACGAAAATCACTGTTAAAAAAAATCATATTATCATGGGAAATAAATATTTACATTATTTCTAACAATGACATAACTTTACATGTCCATAGCACATCTATGCATACATCTACATTTGTACCGCATTTGAAGGATTCAATTTTTAAATTTAGCCCTACTGCGAGGCCAGGTCCCTCTTTTTGTTGAAATTTCGGACCGATTATGGGCCCAATTTACTGTGTTTAATATAGCTTCGTGATATATTTTTTCCTTAGCCAGTGAAAAATTCCCACATGGAACAAATAAATAAATACCAAGAAGCTACATTAACATTATCTAGGTATTCACATCTCAGTTAATACTTAGATAAAAAGTTTAGATAGATTTATATTTTAGAAGCCCTTATTTTTAAGCGGCTTTGAATTAATACACAGTTCATTAATACACAGTTCTCTTTTTCGAACGATGTAAGCGGCTACTAATTGATATTTAGCGGGGCCGACAGCATAGGCAGTGTGAAAGTAATACCAAAATAAATAACTTTTAAACCAAAATTTAATATGTTTTGAACTGTTCACTTAAATAATCAAGAAATGAATAATTACCCAAGGTAGGAGTGCACGATGCAAAACCAGATAGGCTCTACTGACATCTTCCCCCGTAAGAGAGAACAAGAGGCCCATGATGGCCCTAAATCGCTCACCTGAGATAAATAGGTTGACCCAAGGAACATCTGTACCAATTTATTTTAAAATCTGGCCAGTAGTTTTGAAGAAGATGATTTTTAAAGTTTTCATATTTTTTTTCTTTTTGTTGCCATGGCAACCAGAGTTCTATATGGATCAAGTTTATTTTAGGAACTTTTGTGAAGGTTGACCCAAGGATCATTCCTGTAAAGTTTAATCAAATTCTGTCCAGTGGTTTCAGAGGAAATGTTGATTAAAGTTTTCCCTATATACATATAAGGCAAATAAGCCCCGCCCCTGGCGGCCATGTTTTTTACGGATCGGAATAATTTTAGCAACTTTGGTAGAGGTTGACCCAAGGAACATCTGTACCAATTTATTTTAAAATCTGGCCAGTAGTTTTGAAGAAGATGATTTTTAAAGTTTTCATTTTTTTTTCTTTTTGTTGCCATGGCAACCAGAGTTCTACATGGACCAAGTTTATTTTAGCAACTTTTGTGAAGGTTGACCCAAGGATCATTCCTGCCAAGTTTAATCAAATTCTGTCCAGTGGTTTCAGAGGAGATGTTGTTTAAAGGTTTCTCTATATACATATAAGGCAAATAAGCCCTGCCCCTGGTGGCCATGTTTTTTTACGGATCGGAATAATTTTAGCAACTTTAGTAGAGGTTGACCCAAGGAACATCTGTACCAATTTATTTTAAAATCTGGCCAGTAGTTTTGAAGAAGATGATTTTTAAAGTTTTCAAATTATTTTTCTTTTTGTTGCCATGGCAACCAGAGTTCTATATGGATCAAGTTTATTTTAGCAACTTTTGTGAAGGTTGACCCAAGGATCATTCCTGCCAAGTTTAATCAAATTATGTCCAGTGGTTTCAGAGGAGATGTTGTTTAAAGGTTTCTCTATATACATATAAGGCAAATAAGCCCCGCCCCTGGCGGCCATGTTTTTTTACGGATCGGAATAATTTTAGCAACTTTGGTAGAGGTTGACCCAAGGAACATCTGTACCAAATAATTTTGAAATCTGGCCAGTAGTTTTGAAGGAGATGATTTTTAAAGTTTTCAAATTTTTTTTTTTTTTCCGGAACCAGAGTTCTTCATGGATCAACTTTATTTTAGCAACTTTTGTAGAGCCTCACCCAAGGAACATTCCTGCCAAGTTTCATTAAATTTTGTCCAGCGGTTTCAGAGGAGATGTCGTTTAAAGCAAATTGTTGACGACGGACGACGCACGACTAACGACGCACGACGACGGACGCCGGACGAAGGGCGATCACAAAAGCTCACCTTGAGCACTTTGTGCTCAGGTGAGCTAAAAAAGCAGGCATTATATAGCAAGAAATTATGTAACCAAAGAAGCAGGCCTTATATAGCAAGAAATTATGTAACTAAAGCATAAAATGCACGAGAAGAGGAGAAAAGATCATTCTACACGGGGAAAACGAATATACCACATACCACAATATATATATCAAAATCACAGAATTATATAGCACATATGGTACAAATAACAAATATCACAATTTTACAAGTTTTGGTTTGAACGTTTGAGCCAATGAAGTTCTGAGACATATATACTTCACGGGACAAGTTTTTCAACTTATTTCCAATGGGGTTTTTCTTACTAAAGAGACATCAAGGTCTCAAAATATTGTCTTAACTGAATATAATTTAAATTTTACAAAGATGGACAACTCTGTATAGCTAACATGAAAGAGCATGAAAGAGTTACTTTTCTTGTTAACTTGTATACACAATTATGACAATTCTCTAACACAATGTAATCACAGAAATGCTTTGTAAATGAAACAATATCACAGGATAAATCCTTAATACTATACACAGATATTAAAATGTGGTACAAATAAAAGACACAATCTGACTGTTCAGCACATTTCATGTTTTCCTTAAGATACACCCGTTTTAAAAGCATGTTTATTTTTTTAAAACTCTTATTTCCTGTGGCAGCCTATTCCAGTCCCGGATCGATTGGTAGGAAAAAGGTGTTTACTGTAAAACCATTCACTTGCGGTACATGAAAACTGTTAACACTACATGTATTTCTATTATTATATGAATGTGTCTTATCAACCCGAATAAAATTGTCATGTAAATAAGTCGGGCAATTATTACTGAAAATATTATAAACATGATTTAATCTTAGTCGATTCACTCTGTTCTCTACATTCAACAAGCTTAAATTATCAAAAACTTGACACATTTTATGAAGTTCTACATGGATACCCAACTCTATTTTGTGCAACCTTGCAGTCTATTTTTCAACTGTTTTGAGAGGCCACTGTACCAGGATGAAGAGGCATAGTCAAAGTGACGTTGTATTAAATAATTACATAGCATTTCTCTAAGACTCATATCTAAACAATGGTTTTGTCTATACAGAAATGTTAACCTTGCATTGACCTTTTTAACAATATCAATGTTGTTAACAGATTTTGCAGAGAGTTCATTATCCAATACACTTTCAAGGTATTTAACAGATTCTTGAGACTCTATTTTCAACCTTAGTCAACCTTAGCTATTTTCTCTTTAAACCCAAACAATATACATTCTGTTGTAACTAGATGTAGAGAAAATTTGTTGTCAACTAGCCATTTACTACAATTTTCAAGTTCTGTACCAAGTACCTCTCAAATTACATCTGGATTTTTGTGCTAGTATTTTTGTGCGAGTACAATATCATCAGCATATAACTCTAGTTTACATATTTTACTTATGCTGATGCTCGTATCATTGACATAGCATAAAAATGGCTCCAGGATACTGCCCTGGGGAACACCACATGAAATGCTTATATAATTTGACATTGTATTATTTACACTTCTAGTTTGTTTTCTACCGTTGTTTGTTTTCTACCGTTCAAATATGTTTTCTATGACTGAAACCACTCCACGCCCATTTCTTTTGGTTTCCTACATAAAATTCCATGATCTACTGTATCAAATGCCTTCTGCAGTTCAAGCATTATCATACCCGTATAAAGAATTTTTATATGGTCTGTTAAGTGCGTCAGGCAGGAGTCTGTGGAGTAAGTGCATCTAAAGGCCTTGTTTTATGGAAGGGGATATCCGCCAATATTCTAATACTTACTGTTTGGTAATTTGCAAGGACTGCATTTCTTATTTTTATAACTAAATATCTATTTTAACTTGTGTAACTTTTGAAATAATAATTGTAATTAGTATTTTCAAATTTCAACTCTTGCATTTCATTTTCTAATTTCTATTCATAACTTTTAACAATTGTTTTTCTAAATCAATTTAGAAATGTACAGCGTGTTTACGACTGATGTCGTTGTAACTTTGATAATTCTACTTATGCCAGCAAACTCTCAATATTACATCTAGTGACTTTACAAAGTTGGCCAATCAAACGTACAATGATGCAATGTGCGCATAACACACAATGCTAGTTGTCAAGGAAACTTGCATTGTCGAACATGAGGTCGCTAGACGGCGCTTTAAACTGCGGGGAACCCAATCTATTTATAGATAGATGGGGCACTGCACTTCACACGGAAGAGCTCTGGCTTCTTTGGTATGTACAGGTTTAATTTTTCCCCCATGTAAAATACCAAAAAAAAAGTGTTTATCTATTTCAAATGTTTTGTAAAATCAGAAGCAAATTCAAGAAGTGAAGTAATTGTTGACTGATCATAAGCAATTGGTGTATGAACTTTTAAGATTTAAGTGTCAAATAGAACAAAAGTTATTAGTCAAATAATAATAAACATGAAATATGACCTTGACTTTAGAGGGTCTTCTACGATTCAATATTCATAGGCGACATCCATACCAAGTTCAGTTATCAGTCATATTTAAATGTGTAATATAATATTGTGACTTGACCTTTGAGGTTTAGGCACAAAAATCAAAAAGGAACTAAAGTAATAAATCGGACAAGGTCTATATTGACAGACCGATCGACATTTACACAGCTATACCATCTTTTTCAAAGAGGGGGAGCATAAAAATAAAGTAAGAATTAACATGATGTTTCATGATTTTATTTTGTAACATGATCTTTGTCTTAAATGTTTTAATTGAAATATTTATTAATTGCCCCCCCCCCCCCAATATTTCCTTTTAATGAATAAGTATATGTTGGTGAAATGTTTGTCTTTAAAAAAATATAAATATCTATTTACTACTGCCATACTTTGAAAAATGTTCTTTTAATTTATCTTGTGTAAAGGATATGGATACAAAGCAATGAGCCCAGCCTCCACATTTCATATTATAACAAATCTGTTAATAGGGATTAAATTCCTAAGTGCAAAAGAGAGAAGTAATTTCCACCAATCTAACAATGTGCTACAAGTGGATTTCTAAGTCACCACTAAGCTATTAGTTATACCTGGTCTGTGTTGGCCAGGCATAACTTGTGCGTCCACAGAACAGACTTGCTGCCTGACGCCCTTAGGCTATGGTGAGGCCTTCTGTAAGGTGCAAAGAGGCTTCGCACCTGCGCCTGTATGGAGGTACTTGGCCTGCTTTGGCCAGGTTGGACATCAGAGCCTGAGGTCGTCTTGGTCACTGGATTGACATTCAGTAAGGCATCAGCTGCCTTGCGGCGAAGTTCTGCCGCCTTTCTGTTGTCCATATCTAAAGGATTGAAATAAAAGTTTTAATTATTCTGTAATTTATTTGTAGACAGGTAGCCAGTCTTTATTTTTTTCATCATTTTATGATTATTTATTGATCTTAACCTTATTCAAAAAATCTTTCAAAAAATTAAGATCTTACTCTGAGCTTAGAAAATCTATCATGCACATGAAAAATAATATTCACTTCTTACGTAATGTGCAAAATAGATAGCAGTCATGATAATTGGACCTACAAATTCTAATAATTTTCCATGATAGTGTTGTGGAATCATTTTCATAGATTTTTGTAGCCGGGTACAGGTGTTTGGTGATTAATCAATAGATATGACATGTGACTTGATAGCTCAGTCTGTAGAGTGCAGGAGCGGTATTCCTGAGGCCCTGGGTTCGAGTCCCGGTCGAGTTATTGATTTTTTCATCACCTGTTACATTTAGGTTCTGAGATTAATACTGTAATCACGGATCGTCGGATGTAACTAGGGTAATTGTACAGGCCGGCGCAACAACCCAGAAATCTACATGATTGCACCCTAAACCCGTGATCGGGAGAATAATGGTTTCAGTAAATTAAACCAGCCGTGTTCAGTTTGTATTGATGTATAGGTTCAAAAACACATTATTTCAGATAACAAAAAGTCAATTAATACCTATAAAATACTAGTTATAAAAGATATTGCAAAAGTTACCTGCATCGAGCCAAGTGATGCGCTATCTCCAGTAAGAAGAGTGTCTTATCATTCGTTACACCTCTGCTGTCTTTGCAGCATCCAAACATTGCGAGTACTTGGGATTCCGTTCTATTTTAAACCATTTAGTTCTATTTTTAACATACCGACAAACAGGTGCCCGCCAGCGGGTGTCAACTTACATTCGAGATTTGTGTTTGCCAGTTTTGTAACAAACTTTATGCGAGATTTGAGTACTGCGTTGGTGTTAAATTTAACGTTTTATGGAGCTAAATAGTGTAATTTGAAGAACGCAACACTGTTAACACAAAATTGCTTAAATACGTTATTTGAAACATAGAAATAGAAATTAAAGTCAGACATACATAGTTGGAATGTTATAATAGGAATGACATAGGTTTATATAGTTGACCGTCGTATTCAGAAAAGGAAATGCAATGTTTCAAAGTTAATCATAGTAATGAACATAGCTAGAAATAGAAATTAAAAGACACAATTGTAAAAAATAAAGGGATGAAATTGAAAACTAAATAGTTGCAAGTTAAAAATAGTAACTGGAATATTGGCGGATATCCCCTTCCATATGTTTGACTAGAAATGATTTTAACTGACTGTACTGTATACAGCTCTTTCTAATATTTTTGAAACATAATATGCTAACTGCTAACAGGTATAAAATTAAATACATCAGATCTGCTGTTCTTTTTAAACAATGGTTTGACTTTTGCACATTTTAATTCACTAGGTACAGTATTATTAGTAATAGAGCTATTAATTAGAAAAGTTACATGAATCTTTAAAAAGGATGCATGCAACATCCTTCAAAAATATTGCTGGAATGTTGTCTAGTCCAATACTTTTTTAACAATTTAACTTAGAAAGCTCCTTGTAAATATACTCTTCACTAAATGAATGAAGACTAAATTTAATAGAGTCAGGGTTTCTTGTCAGGGTTTCTTGCCTTATAAAATTTCTTAAAACATTTCTTAAAACAGTCGGACTCCGTGTTGAACAAGTTAAAATGTAGTGGTAATTTGTCTTCTAAAACAGAAGGTACAGTGGTAAAAAAATGAGTTGAAATGATAAGCAATCTTGTTAGGTTCAAAACAATTTTTACCTTCTATGTTTAACACAATATTTCGAGAAGACTTACTTTTAGTACTACATCCAAAATTTTTCAATTCAGACCAGTTATTTAGGGTCATTTTTGTTTTTTTCTAATTTATTTTAATTCAAATACTCAGACTTTGCTCTTTTTTTTTTACCTCCCTCTGTACTTTATTTCTATACAAACAATATTTTTTAAACACATTTTTTTCTGTTTGTTCTATACTTAAAAAGAAAATTATCCCTTAGACTCCCTTAGACTAATCAAATAAAATCTAAAATGTTTTAGTTAATGGTTCACTTTTCTGTTTAAGTTTCACCCCCTTAACAGGAGCAACTTTATTTAAAACTGAGCAAAAAAAAATAATTTAAATTAAGCCATACATCTTCTATATATTTAGCAGTAAGCATACTAGACCAATACTAGACCAATCACAAAGTTTCAATAAAGGTATCAACTTTATAGTTTTTAAAGACCTTATAGTAACCTTCTCATGCTTATTAAAAGTACATTTTCGGACATTCCTTGTACAAGTAGATGATCACTAATTCCTACTTGAAGGGTACCAGACTGAATAATTAGTCCCCTACCGGCTTCGCCGAAGGGGACTAGAGGTTTGCACTCCGTCCGTCCGTCAGTCCGTCCGAAACATTGCGAAAAGAAAACCTGGTTTTGTTACAATGCCTGTCACTTGTTACATATTAATCTGTTTACATTCTCCTGCTGTACGGGAATCGTTATCAAATTGTAATAGATGCTAATTTTTAGTTTTATTGTACAGTTGTTTAGACAACATATGACGTCTTTCGACTTTTGAGGTGTCTTTAAATCAATATTCTATTCTTGTTTTGGAACATCATCGTCAGGTTCAGAGTCGTCCGTTGTTGAGTTCGTTCGATACCGTTTCAAGGAAGCCATGAACGAAAGAGAAGAGATCCAGCACTCGTACTCCCCACCTACCACGGATCAAAAGGATTAAGAACTTAATATTCCCATCGACTGGCCCACCACCGCCTTTAAGGTTATAAGTAATACAGACAAAAGTAATGGAAATCAAACCCGATAAGCATCAAAGAAAAGATACGTAAGTTTAAAAAGAAAAGAAATATGCTTTTATCTTGGGCTCGGCGTGACTTTACGTGCAAAGTTGAAGTACCATGCCCTTTAAATTTGACCTTTGATCTTGAAGGATGACCTTGAACTATGCATGGGATAGAATGTATACAACACAAAGACGTAAAATATGTAAATAAAAAATCACAATTGCTAATTCATTGAGTTTTTGATAATCAACACAAACCTGTAAATTTAAAAACATTATTAAAAAAAAATGCACTTTTTTATCTGCCTAAAGATCATGACCAAAATCACATCTGCACTTGTTTATATGATGACAAACCAGTATACAAAGTTTTTTTGTTTTTTTTTAAATATATTGAAAATTACAAAAAAAAATAATTTATTCCCCTTCCAGTTAAAAGTTTTTTTTTTTTTTTTTTTTTTGTTTTTTTTTTTAAATATTAAAAAAAAAATATATATATATATCTATTTTAAAACTTGTCCAGAGTTACGGCAAATGGCAAAATAAGTTCGAAGGTCAAATTTGAAAAAAATTGCCTGTGATATTCCTTGCTTATGCCTTAGTCTTATATAGGAAATTACAAGGCCTGGAGTTTAGATATTTTCTGTGTAAGATGTACCAAGGTTTTCAAATTATGACCAAAATTGGCACCGCGCCAGGTGTCACTTAATTTTACATGAGCTTTAAAAGGACAATCTTGCAAATCAGCTCGTCAGAAATAACAAGGCATGAAGTTTAGATATTTGGTGTGTAACATGGCCTAATGGACAACTAACAATGAAGGCTATATTACTCAGTTGAGCGGTTTAGGGACATCATGGCCCTCTTGTTTTCTTCCGTTGCCATGGCAACCAGACTTTGATCACGTTTATTTTAGCACCTTTTGTGAAGGTTCGCCCAAGGATCATCCCTGCCAAGTTTAATTCTATCCAGCGGGTTCCAGAGAAGGAGATATCGTTTAAAGCAAATTGTTGACGTCGCACGACGGACACAGGGTGATCACAATAGCTCACCCTGAGCACAACGTGCTCAGTTGAGCTAAAAACATTTTGTTGCCCATTTAAGGTGTTGCCCATTTAAGGTGCATAAAAAAAATGATTTAAAGCATTAACTTTTGTATTTGCACTTACTGATTAACTTACTGATAGATCTTGCACACACTAATTGGGATGCAAATACAAAAGTTCTTTTTTCTTTTATATATCTTTATATAACCTTATTCGTTCAAAATTGGAATACGGATATATGGTTCAGCCAGAAAATGTTAGACACTGTTCATCATCAGATGAGTGACAATTGGTGCTTTGAAAACTTTACCTGATTAACGTTTGTACGCTTTCGCCAACGGCATGACGCACAATAATCCTGCATTTGATATTGGGTTTGTCCAAACTATAAATCTGAAATTAAACCGAAAGTAATACGTTTGAAAATCTTTAATCAGAATAAGACATGAATATTGAATTGATTAAAAGCAAAAGAGATCGACATATTCCACCGTGGACAATTAAGAAATCTGTAGTAAACCTTAGTCGTCTTAGTTCTAAAAAAAAATAGATCTGTTTTTCATCAAATATTAATGAAGTTCGATCTATGCATTATGACCATTATGAAATCCATGACGATGGCTCAGAAGATGAGAAGAGACCAGCAATGCAGTGATGAATTATTTAAGACAAAATTATTTCGCCTTCCAGATAGCGGTTCCACTTTTTGCTAAAGCTACGGCAAATCGAGTAGGTTAATATGTATTTTTGTCAATGACAGTTGAAAAAAATGTTTTACAGTGTGTTCAAAAGCAAATGTTGACGCATGACAAGATCCTAAAACCTCATCTGAGCACGAGTTCTTAGGTGTGCTAAAATGTTAAAACTATGATTTTTCCTTTCTGGAAACATTTCCGAAGAGCCGTATTCTACCTCGGTGCAATCATAAGATTATTCTCATTTTCAGATTATTCGGTAATAATCAATTTATCTCTAAGCTCACGGAACAAATGTGGATTATTTACAGGTTGAGAATGTCACGTTTACTGGTATCTACACAACAGGTTTCTCTCATGGAAATACGTTTTCCAACTTTAAAAGACTTTTCCTTCTGGAGGCAGGACAATGGTTCCTATTACAGTTCGTATAAAATCAGGTAAAAATATGTATTTCTTAAAATTTAACTAGCATATTCAATGTTAATTAGGTGTATTTTCCAAGTTAATTTACCAGTCAACACACACAAGGACATGGATATATCGTACTCCTTGGTATATCATAAGTTTTCCTCTCCGACTGAAACATCCTTTTTATGTAAATAATTTATGATTGGTACCTCGAAACAAACGATTCCTTGTCTAACAATGACATTCTTCCGGAACAGGTGCGCATGGTAATACAGGTAACTGCGTCAATAACTCATTATAATTTCATACTATAGAATGAAGGGTTTCATTGTAAGATAGGTTTGTCAAGCTTCGACCAACTCAACAGAATCGGGATCGACTAATTAGCTCACCTGAGCACAACGTGCTCATAATGAGCTTTTGTGATCGCCTTTTGTCCGTCGTCCGTCGTTCGTGCGTGCGTGCGTGCGTCCGTCGTCAACAATTTCTTTAAACAACATCTCCTTCTAAACTACTCACTGGATTTTGATAAAACTTCACAGGAATGTTCATTATGGGGCCCTTTTCCAAAGTTGTTAAAATTATTTTGATTGGTCAAAAATCAAGGTCACAGGAGCTAAAAATAGATTTTAAAAATGAAAATTTTAAAAATCTTCTTCTCCGAAACCACAAGGCCTAGCCTTTTGATTTTTGGTATGTAGCATGATCTTATGACTCTCTACCAAGATTGTTCAAATTATGGCCCTGGGGTCAAAATTGACCCTGCCCCAGGGGTCACTTGATTTAACATAGGCTTATATAGGAAAAACTTGAAAAAATCTTCTTCTCCGAAACCACAAGGCCTAGCCTTTTGATTTTTGGTATGTAGCATGATCTTATGACTCTCTACCAAGATTGTTCAAATTATGATCCTGGGGTCAAAATTGGCCCCGCCCCAGGGGTCACGTGATTTAACATAGGCTAATATAGGAAAAACTTGAAAAATCTTCTTCTCAGAAACCACAAGACCTGGAGCTTAGATATTTGGTGTGCAGCATGTCTGATCCTACCAAGTTGTTCAAATATGCCTGGGGTCAAAATTGGCCCCGCCCCAGGGGTCACTGATTTACATAGGCTAATATAGGAAAACTTGAAAAAATCTTCTTCTCAGAAACCACAAGGCCTGGAGTTTAGATATTTGGTATGTAGCATGATCTTATGACTCTCTACCAAGATTGTTCAAATTATGACCCTGGGATCAAAACTGGCCCAACCCGGGGTCACTTGATTTAACATAGGCTAATATAGGAAAAACTTGAAAAATCTTCTTCTCAGAAACCACAAGGCATAGAGTTAAGATATTTGGTGTGTAGCATTGTCTGGTGGATCTCTACCAAGTTTGTTCAAATCATGACCCTGGGGTCAAAATTGGCCCCGCCCCAGGGGTCACTTGATTTAACATATGCTAATATAGGAAAAACTTGAAAAATCTTCTTCTCAGAAACCACAAGGCCCGGGGTTTAGATATTTGGTGTGAGCATGTCTGTATCCACCAATTTGTTCAAATCATGGCCCTGGGGTCAAATTTGGCCCGCCCCAGGGGTCACTTGATTTAACATAAGCTAATATAGGAAATACTTGAAAAAATCTTCTTCTCAGAAACCACAAGGCCTGGAGTTTAGATATTTGGTATGTAGCATGATCTTATGACTCTCTACCAAGATTGTTCAAATTATGACCCTGGGGTCAAAATTGGCCCCACCCCAGGGTCACTTGATTTAACATCTAATTAGGAAAAAAAATCTTCTTCTCAGAAACCACAAGGCCTGGGTTTAGATATTTGGTTGAGCATTGTCTATTAGATCACTACCAAGTTTGTTCAAATCATGGCCCTGGGGTCAAATTTGGCCCCGCCCCAGGGGTCACCTGATTTTACATAGGCTAATATAGGAAAAACTTGAAAAATCTTCTTCTCAGAAACCACAAGTCCTAGCCTTTTGATTTTTGGTATGTAGCATGATCTTATGACTCTCTACCAAGATTGTAAAAATTATGACCCTGGGGTCAAAATTGGCCCCGCCCCAGGGTCACTTGATTTACATAGGCTATATAGGAAAAAACCTTGAAAAATCTTCTTCTCAGAAACCACAAGGCATAGAGTTAAGATATTTGGTGTGTAGCATTGTCTGGTGGATCTCTACCAAGTTTGTTCAAATCATGACCCTGGGGTCAAAATTGGCCCCGCCCCAGGGGTCACTTGATTTAACATATGCTAATATAGGAAAAACTTGAAAAATCTTCTTCTCAGAAACCACAAGGCCCGGGGTTTAGATATTTGGTGTGCAGCACTGTCTAGTAGATCACAACCAAATTTGTTCAAATCATGGCCCTGGGGTCAAATTTGGCCCTGCCCCAGGGGTCACTTGATTTAACATAAGCTAATATAGGAAATACTTGAAAAAATCTTCTTCTCAGAAACCACAAGGCCCGGGGTTTAGATATTTGGTGTGCAGCACTGTCTAGTAGATCTCTACCAAGTTTGTTCAAATCATGCCCCTGGGGTCAAATTTGGCCCCGCCCCAGGAGTCACCTGATTTTACATAGGCTAATATAGAAATAACTTGAAAATTCTTCTTTTTAGGAAACTAGAAAACACATGTCCTGGCATTTAGATATTTGGTGAAAACCCCTCCCCAGGGATCATTTTTTACTTATTTTGGGGAAAAAATCTAGAAAAAATTCTTCTCAAAAACCACAAGGTCTGGTGTTTGGATATTTGGTATGTAACATGGGCTAATAGACCTCTACCCAGTTTGTTCAAATCATGACCCTGGGGTCAAAATTGGCTCTGCCCCAGGGGTCACTTGATTTTACATAGCCTAATGATATCAGGTGAGCGATCCAGGGCCATCATGGCCCTCTTGTTTTTTTAAACTCAAACAGATGTTGTTTTTTTGTTTTTGTTTTTGTTTTTTCGCTCATTTACTTTTCACTGGTTTTATGTCACAATCAGTTGTTTATTTCCTCAGCAGTTTTCGTTCATACATAGTTGTATCTTTTTAACATTTTTTTTTATTGACTGTGATCTTAACGGACTGCTGAAAATCGGTCTCAATTTATTGTAGGAAATACTATACTTTAGTTTAGGGCATTTTGGATGCAATTAAGCTTTGCCTTTGTCAGTTTATAGTTAACCAAGAGACTTTGGGTAGAGAAGCACAATAAACATTTTTTTTCGTGGCCGAAATAAATGAAATCATGTTTTTAGTCCCCTACCGGTGTAACTGGAGGGAACTATAGGTTTGCCCTCCGTCCGTCCGCAAAAACTGGATCCCATGATAACTCAAAAAGTACTGAAGCTATTTTTATGAAACTTGAAATATGGAAAGATGGGTGTATGGAGATTATGCACGTATTTTATTTATTTCTCCCTAGGTTAGATTTGACAACAAATAGACTTAAAATATGACAAATAAAGCAACATATTTTAATAACTCAAAAAGTACTGAAACGTTTTTTATGAAACTTAAAATACGGATAGATGGCTGTATGCAGATTATGCACATCATTTTAAGCTTGCTTTTTAGCTCACATGAGCACAACGTGCTCAAGGTGAGCTTTTCTGATCGCCTTTTGTCCGGCGTCCGTCGTCCGTGCGTGCGTGCGTCCGGCGTCAACAATTGCTTCAAACAACATCTCCTCCTAAACGGCTTGGCCAATTTGAAAAATATTTTGCAGGAATGTTCCTTGGATGAAGCTCTACTAAAGTTGTATAAATGGTTCTGGTCCATCGCATAATTAGGTCACAGGAGCTAAAAATAGATTTTAAAAATGAAAATTTAAAAAATCTTCTTCTCTGAAACCACAAGGCCTAGCCTTTTGATTTTTGGTATGTAGCATGATCTTATGACTCTCTACCAGGATTGTACAAATTATGACCCTGGGGTCAAAATTGGCCCCGCCCCAGGGGTCACTTGATTTCACATAGGCTAATATAGGAAAAACTTGAAAAAATCTTCTTCTCCGAAACCACAAGGCCTAACCTTTTGATATTTGGTATGTAGCATCATCTTATGGGCCACTACCAAGATTGTACAAATCATAGCCCTATGGTGATAAATGACCCCGCACCAGGGGTCACTTGTTTTACATAGAGTTATATAGAAAAATCTTAAAAAATCTTCTTCTATGAATCCATAAGGCCTAGAGCTTAGATATTTGGTATGTAGCATCATCTTATGGGCCACTACCAAGATTGTACAAATCATAGCCCTATGGTGATAAATGACCCCGCACCAGGGGTCACTTGTTTTACATAGAGTTATATAGGAAAATCTTAAAAAATCTTCTTCCATGAATGCATAAGGCCTAGAGCTTAGATATTTGGTATGAAGCATCATCTTATGGGCCACTACCAAGATTGTACAAATCATAGCCCAATGGTGATAAATGACCCCGCACCAGGGGTCACTTGTTTTACATAGAGTTATATAGGAAAATCTTAAAAAATCTTCTTCCATGAATGCATAAGGCCTAGAGCTTAGATATTTGGTATGAAGCATCATCTTATGGGCCACTACCAAGATTGTACAAATCATAGCCCTATGGTGATAAATGACTCCGCATCAGGGGTCACTTCTTTTACACAGAGTTATATAGGAAAATCTTAAAAAATCTTCTTCTATGAATCCATTAGGCCTAGAGCTTAGATATTTGGTATGTAGCATCATCTTATGGGCCACTACCAAGATTGTACAAATCATAGCCCAATGGTGATAAATGACCCCACACCTGGGGTCACTTGTTTTACATAGAGTTAAATAGGAAAATCTTAAAAAAATCTTCTTCTATGAATAAATAAGGCCTAGAGCTAAGATTTTTGGTATGTAGTAGCATCTAATGTTTCATTACAAAGATTTTCAAAGTCTTGGCCCTAGGGTGATAAATGACCCTGCGCCCAAGTCTTCTCTGAAACCATATGGCCCATTGCTTAGATATTTGGTGTGTAGTATTGTCAGGGGTAAAATGTTTTAGATTAAGTTATATCAGAATCCTTGTCTGTTTAAAAACCTTGACATCAGTTGAAGCAATGGTACTCAGGTGAGCGATTCAGGGCCATCATGGCCCTCTTGTTTTTCTTCTGACCAAAATTCTGGTTGCTTTGGTAATGGTAATACTATGTACCTCACAGGTAGGGGACTCATGTGTTGCCTGCAACACCAGTTACTTTTTTTCTCTTTTTCGTTTCTAGTAATTAGTTGTCACTTTGACAAATTACTGTAACGTCAATTTAGACGTTACACAATTATAAGTAGAACGTTGAATGATATCGGTATTTAAATGTTTTATGTATATTGCTTACTTTTCAAATAGATGTATTTTCATTGTTTTAGGGCACCGTTTGCCTTCGTGTATAACACGTGATTTGGGAGACATTCAACTCCAAACAAACGAAGATAGAGTGATGGTGAAATAGGTAAGAACATTACGGTGCATGACGTGCTTCCTCAGTATTCCTACCTTTTAAAAAGCAGCTTTAAGATTTCCTAGAAAATTAAGGAAAACTGATTAATGTTATTGTGTGTTAAGAAACCGACTAAACTAGTTAAGTTTTCTGAAAAGAAGCATTACAAGAACCCGAAATAATAGACTTACGCCACTAAAACACAAGGGCCCTTAATTGCTCACCTGAATTCAACTGCTAGAGAGGAAATTCTTAAAGATGAAATTGTAATAACAAGAGGGCCATGGTGGCCCTAAATCGCTCAACTGAATTCAACAGCATTAAAATTTTATTAATTTTTGGCTCTGGTGGCCATTTTGGTAGGCGGACCGGAACAGTTGTAGCTGTAGGATCATACCTGTACAGTTTCATCAAAATCTGATCAGCGTTTAATGAGGAGATGTTATTTAAAGATTTTTCTATTTTTAGCTCTTGTGGCCATCTTGGTTGGAGGATCGGAATAATTTATCTGTTTTTACTAAGTATCACCTAAGGATCATTCCGATCATTCCTGTAAAATTTTACCAAAATCTGCTCTGCGGTTTAGGGGGAGATGTTGTTTAAAGATTGTTCTACTTTAGGCTCTGGCAGCCATCTTGCTTGGCAGAACGACTTTAGCTAATTTTTAGCTCACATGAGCACAACGTGCTCAAGGTGAGCTTTTCTGATCGCCTTTTGTCCGGCGTCCGTGCGTGCGTGCGTGCGTCCGTGCGTGCGTCCGGCGTCAACAATTGCTTCAAACAACATCTCCTTCTAAACGGCTTGGCCAATTTGAAAAATATTTTGCAGGAATGTTCCTTGGATGAAGCTCTACTAAAGTTGTATAAATGGTTCTGGTCCATCGCATAATTAGGTCACAGGAGCTAAAAATAGATTTTAAAAATGAAAATTTAAAAAATCTTCTTCTCTGAAACCACAAGGCCTAGCCTTTTGATTTTTGGTATGTAGCATGATCTTATGACTCTCTACCAGGATTGTACAAATTATGACCCTGGGGTCAAAATTGGCCCCGCCCCAGGGGTCACTTGATTTCACATAGGCTAATATAGGAAAAACTTGAAAAAATATTCTTCTCCGAAACCACAAGGCCTAACCTTTTGA
>CM037782.1:71315397-71325906 GCA_021229015.1 Solen grandis
GTCATTTATAGCCATAGGGTCATGGTTTGAAAACATTCTTGGTAATGAACCATTAGATGTATGCTACAATTACAAATACTTCTAATCTCTATGCCTTAGGGATTCATGGAAGATGAGTTTTAATGATTTATTCCTTATATAAATCTAGTTAACAAGTGACCCCTGGTAGCGGCGGGCATTTATCACCATGGGTCATGATTTGAACAATCTGGTAATGAACCATTAGATGATGCTAACATACAAATATCTTATCTCTATGCCTTAGGGATTTTATTGAGAAGATTTTTAAAGATTTTCCTATATAAATCTATGTAAAAACAGTGCCCCTGTGTGCGGGGGCATTTATCACATAGGGGCTATGATTTGAACAATATGGTAATGAACATAAGCTGATGCTACATACCAAATTTCTAAGCTCTAGGCCTAAGGAATCATTGAAGAAGATTTTTAAAGATTTTATATAAACTCTATGTAAAACATGTGACCCAAGGTGCAGGGGCATTTATCACCATAGGGCTATGATTGGAACTAATCTTGGTAATGAACCATAAGATGTGCTACATACCAAATATCTAAGCTCCTAGGCCTAATGGATTCATAGAAGAAGATTTTAATAAGATTTTCCTATATAACTTATGTAAAATACAAGTGACCCATGGTGCAGGGGCATTTATCACCATAGGGTCCTGATTTGTACAATTCTTGGTAATTAAACCATAAGATGATGCTACATACCCAAAATCTAATCTCTAGGCTTATGGATTCATAGAAGAAGATTTTTAAGGATTTTCCTATATAACTCTATGTTAAACAAGTGACCCTGGTTGGGGGGCATTTATAACATAGGCTTGATTTGAAACAATCTTGGTAATGAACCATTAGATGATGCTGCATACAAATATCTAAGCTTGGCCTAATGGATTCATAGAAAGAAGATTTTATGGATTTTCCTATATAAATCTATGTAAACAAGTGACCCCATGGTCCGCGGGGGCTTGATCACCGTAGGGCTATGATTTGTACAATCTTGGTAATGGCCCATAAGATGATGCTACATACCAAATATCTAAGCTCTAGGCCTTGCAGTTTTGCAGAAGAAGATTTTCAAAGTTTGCATTTTTAAAATCTATTTTTAGCTCCTGTGACCTAATTATGCAATGGACCAGAACCATTTATACAACTTTAGTAGAGCTTCATCCAAGGAACATTCCTGCAAAATATTTTTCAAATTGGCCAAGCCGTTTAGGAGGAGATGTTGTTTGAAGCAATTGTTGACGCTGGACGCACGCACGCACGGACAACGGACGACGGACGCCAGACAAAAGGCAATCAGAAAAGCTCACCTTGAGCACGTTGTGCTCATGTGAGCTAAAAACAAGAGGGCCATGATGGCCCTAAATCGCTCTCCTGTGATAAATAGTCCATTTTTTTCAACTGACAATGAGTGCTAAAAAATGAAAATATGTTCAAACAGAGTGAAACCTTGCAATTTTCAACATTTAAAGGGGCATAACTCCTGACATAATAAATTGATTAAAGCCATCATCAAATTTGGCCTAGATATTCTGGTGATAAACAATGTCTTAAGATTTGAAGGCAATTGCTTATGAAATAAAGATGCTAGAGTGCAAAGAGCAATCTGGATTCTTTCAAATTTAAAAGGGGCATAACTCCTGACCTTACGTGTTGATTCCAGTCATAATTGAACTTGGCCAAGGTATTATGGTTTTAAACAATGACAAAAAGTTTGAAGGCAATTGCATAAGAAATAAAGATGCTAGAGTGCAAACAAAGTGAAATCTGGCTTTTTTCAATTTTAAAAGGGGCGTAACTCCTGACCTAAGGGTCCAATTTCAGCCGTAATCCAACTTAGCCAAAATTTGATGGTTATAAACATTGTTATAAAATTTAAAGACAATGACCTAAAAAATAAAGATGCTAGAGTGCAAACAAAGTGCAATCTGACTTTTTTAAATAATATAAGGGGTGTAACTCCTGACCTAACGGTCTTATATCAGCCAAAATAGAACTTGGCTGAGATTTTTTGGTTATAAACAATGTCATTAAGTTTGAATGCAATTGCTAAAGAAATGAAGATGCTAGAGTGCAAACAATGTGAAATCTGGCTTTTTTTAATTTTAAAAGGGGCATAACTCCTGACCTAATGGTATGATATCAGCCATAATCGAACTTGGCCGAGATTTTATGGTTATAAACATTGTTTTAAAGTTTGAAGATAATTGCTCATAAAATGAAGATGCTAGAGTGCAAACGAACAAATTGTGGACGACGGACGGACGACGGACACCCGATGCTAAGGAAATTTCTCCGATGATCGGGGAGGTGCCCCGGAGCTTCACCGAATTTGAAACATTATCGGGGGGAATATCCCCGTAGATTAGGGGATGTATCGTTGTATCGAACCATCCTAGGTGCCTCGGGAAGATTATGGAGATTATGAGAATGGTGATTGAATTAAGAGATAAAATCAAGGGTAGACTTTTGGGGGTTTATGAGGATGCCCCCAGCAATGTCCAATGGCTTTTAACCGTCTCAGTCTGAGGTTGACCAAAAAAGCAACAAATTTTAGAGTGCGCTTGCCGTTTTTTGTGTGAATATTCTAAGATTCTATCACAAGATCTGGAATGTGTCACAGAAAGGTCGCCAAACCTTTGAGACATCTCCGAGGCCTCGGGGATTCCTCGGAGGACAGAAAAATTTCGCGGAAGCTCTGTGAATGCTTCACAGGAGCTTCCGGGAAGCTATGCCCGGCCTGTTTTCCCTGATAAAACTTCAAGAAAATATAGGGAAAAATTTCAATGAAGGTCTCCTGATGACTTCACATGGCTCGCGACGCTTTGGAAGCTTCCACGGGACACAGGGGAACCTGTTCCTGACGCCTCCCGAGGCTCATCAATTTCCATCGGGAGTACATCCCCAAGGCAAAAAATGTCAAGTAGGACTGAGCCATCAGCGATATAATTTTATATTTTACCTTCGCAAAGCCATATTTTTTAATAACCACTGTGCAATAGTATTTGACTACAGTTGTATTAAAAAAAATGACAGTAGTGGTGGGGGAGGGGGTCAGACTGGGACACTGATATTGCTGAAAGGGCATTTACTCCAGTATTTGGATATAGGGTAAAAATTTAAGGTGTCTCGTTCATTTTCAACAGCTAACTGCCATAACAAATGTTGTTTTTTTTTTACCCCCCCCCCCCCCTCCAAAAGTGACTTGTAAATTCATGCTTTGAATAATCAACAGTTTTAGACTCAACAGTGTAAAAGACAGTTCTGTTTAAGTCTGAGGAAAAAATCACTTTAAACATATTTTGTCAAATATATGGAAGGGAATATCGGGTATTTGCTGTATTAGGTTCGAACTTGATTATCTTGACTGTCTAATTGTCGACCTGACAGCATCCTTCACACACAGACTTCCCAGATAACAAAATCATGCACACATTGTAGGGTCAGACAGTTGCAGAAGGTTTGGGTTCTTCTGCTTGTCGATTTTTTAAAAAAAAAATTTCTTCTAAATGTTAAATCAGCGACAAACCAAACAATATTCAGTAATAAAAGATGCTGATATCTAATATAAAATATTTAATATCCGTTTTATTTCGCACATGAATTGTGTTTTCTGTGCATTAATATTTTTTTTTGTTGTTTTTAGCAGCTAATTTTATGCTTAACTATTTTATGCTATGCTTAAACTGCATTTGTCTAGAATAGTTTATAGTTTGTTGTAATATGATATCCATCTACCATATGGCATGCCCGTATACATTTACCTGTTTCTGACCACCGGTCAGCAGGCAGTTCTAAATAAACGTTTGAAGAGTTAACACGCTTTGTGCTCTATCTCTCATATCACAATTATGTGAATACTCAATTTGAGTTATAACACTTAACATATACAACAACAAAATACAACATGGTGACAGAAGTGGTTAAATTGGATTAATATATATATGAAAAAACTTTACAAAATATTTTGAGCGTTAAAAAAAAAACAACCTTGATTTGAATCAGACACTCCCAAAAATGGACTGGGATTCCAAAGACATTTATTCTTCATTTGCAAAATTCAAGACACATGCCAATTTTATGTTTCGAGGACCTTTGGCACCAAAATCAGAGGAAGTGAAATGTAATTATTTGATGTTGTGGGTTGGCGACACAGGACGCCAGATCTATTCAACGTGGACGCTCACGGAAGAGGAAAAGAAAACATTAGAAACCTACTACAAGAAGTTCGAGGAGTACTGTAAACCAAAATCAAACATAATCTACAACAGATATCTGTTTAAATCAAGAACACAAAAAGATGGTGAGCCCTTCAAACAATTCGTAACAGAGTTAAGAACACTTATGAAAGATTGTGATTATCCGCAGATAGTTCAAAACGACCTGATCCGAGACCACATAGTATTTGGGGTCAGTTCACAAAAGATCTGAGAAAAACTGATTATGGAAGGATCGGACCTCACTCTGCAAAAATGCATGGATATTGCTCATACTCATTAGTTAGGTCAAACACAGGCTCAAGCCATAGGCCGCTGGCACAGCCTACTGCTTCAGATGTCGACGCACTGACCGGCCAGGGCCGAGGACGACATCGAACTTGAGGAACGCGTGGACGCAGTGTACGAGGTCCTAACGACCATGAAGACCGCACAAAACCGGAAGTGTGCAGACAGTGTGGAAACCGCCGACACAAGGACAAAAAAGACTGCCCAGCAATGGGTAAAAAGCGTTACAAGTGCAATTAAATCAATAATTTCCAAAAGATGTGCCATTCCAGGACAGTGCACGAAATATATGACGGAGTCGAGGACATGGGGAAAAACAATGATTATGACTTCTACATAGATATGGTGACGCTTGTACATTATCACACCCTGGCCAAGTTTTTGTTACAGTAAAAATTGGTTATGCTGAAGTTAATTGCAAGATCGATACTGGATCTCAGATCAATTGTATTCCTGAAACAATATTTCACAAGATTAATTTAAAGCATCCACTAGAAAAAACACACATTAAGCTTACATCATATTCAGGCGACACACTTCCTGTGATCGGGAAAGTTAGACTTAACTGCACATACAAGAATTGCACATCCCGTGACACAGAATTTTTGATTGTGCAAACGAAGGCACCCCCTATCTTGGGCCTCCAAACCTCTCTCCTGCTAAATTTGTTAAGGCTAACTTACGCCATTGATTCAAATAACCAGGGGTCATCAAGGTCAAAAAGCTCACCTGAGCATCCATCTCTTGCCTTGGATAAACAAACTGTCTTGCAGAAATACAAGGAGTTATTCAACAGTAATGTTTATTCCCAGGAACTTGTTGGCTCCACTTAAAAGAAAATGCTGTTCCTGTAATTTGCCGTCCTAGGAAAGTCCCATTTGGTCTTCAAGACAGTATTAAAAGAGAACTCGATGCAATAGAATCAAAAGGTGTTATTTGCAAGGTGAAAGAACCAACTAACTGGGTCAATTCCTTGGTTTGTGTAGAAAAACCTAATGGAAAAATAAGAGTATGTTTGGACCTTAAAGCATTAAATGGCAACATACGCAGACCGCACTACCCAATGAGGTGTATGGACGACATAGCGTCAAAACTGGCAGGTGCCAAATACTTTAGTGTTCTTGATGCTACAAAGGGCTATTGGTCAATTAAGCTAGACAATGACTCGTCACTACTAACGACCTTTAACACACCATTTGGACGGTAAAGGTATGGGTATACGGTCATCTCAAGACATTTTCCAAAGGAAAATTGACGAGACGTTTGAGGAACTTGAAGGTGTTACCTCAATTTGTGATGACATACTGGTTTTTGGTGAGACATGTGCTGACCATGATCGAAATCTCAAGACGTGTTCTTGAAAAAGCCCAAGAAACCGGGTAACGATTTAATCCAGATAAGTGCAAAATAGGACTGACAGAGGTCAACTGCTTTGGTCACATGATCAGTTCGGATGGACTGAAACCAAGCCCTGAGATAAGCGCCATTCTTGAAATGAGGGTTCCAGAAAATAGGTCAGAGCTAGAAACGTTTCTTGGCATGGTTAAGTATTTGACGAAATTCACGCCAAATCTAGCGGAAATCACTATTCCGCTTAGAGAATTGTTACGCAAGGACATAGAATTTCGCTGGGATTGCCAGCATACGGAAGCTTTTCACAAGGTCAAATCTGTAATTACCCAGGCACTGGTGTTGAGCTATTATGACACAAAGAAGGCTGTACAACTACAGGTTGATGCTTCTTCAAAAGGGCTAGGTGTTTGCTGTTTGCAGGACGGAAAACCAATTGCGTATGCCTCAAAGACCTTGACCAAGACGGAAATAGGTTACGCACAAATTGAAAAAGAAATGTTGGCCATTTTGTTTGACTGTACAAGATTCAAACATTTTATATATGGGAGACACACAATCATAGAATCTGACTGTAAATCGCCTGAGGCAATTATGAAAAAGCCGTTGTGTCAGGCTCCTCCCAGGTTACAAAGAATGTTGCTACAGTTACAAGACTTCGACATTGAAGTAGTACATTTCAGAGGTAAGAATATCCCTCTTGGTGATGCCCTCAGCAGGAACTACGTAAGTGACACGTATTCAAGTTTAATTGATGGGACTCGACTCGCATGTACATACAGTGCTGAAAAGTTTGCCAATCAGCGACTCGAAAATAAAAGAGCTCCAAAAAGCTACAAAAGCAGACAATCAGATGCAAATTTTGGAACATGTTATTTTGACTGGTTGGCCAGATTCTAGAAAGGATTGCCAAAAATCCATATTAGAATACTGGAATCACAGAGACGAATTGTCTTGTGAAAATGACATGATATTCAAGGGACAAAAAATGATAATCCCTAAAGATATGCGCCAGGAAATGCTGTCAGCAGTGCACACAGGTCATCTTGGTATTAAAAAGACGACTCGACGCGCAAGAGACATTATGTTTTGGCCCTCCATGACAAAACACATTGCAGACCACGTTCAAAGCTGCCATGTTTGTAACTGACATAATGACGGTACCATTAAAGAGCCCTTACATCCCCATGACGTGCCCCTCAGACCTTGGCAGAATTTGTCTTGTGACTTGTTTACCTGGGATGATTAATTATTTATGGTTCTGGTAGATGCTTACAGCAGGTGGTTTGAAGTTGACCTACTTACGAATACGAAAAGTAGCACAATCATAAAGAAAATGAAAGTGCACTTTGTTCGCTTTGGAATCTGTGAGAGATTAAAGACAGATAACGCTTCATATTTTATGAGCGCAGAATTTCAGGATTTTTTGAAAGAATATAACATCAGTCATGAAACTTCAAGTCCTTTACATCCACAGTCAAATGGGTTAAGCGAAGCATTTGCTAAGATCGCTAAACGTATCCTACAGAAATCAAAAGAAAAAATGAATAATGTTTATTGCTGTATTTGGAACTGTAGAGAAACTGTACAAAATTATGTAGATATATGTAATTCAACACAGCATATATAAAAATACTCTTCACTGTTAAATTTGATTTCAATGTATGATATTTCATAGGATGTGTTAAAAAATGAACGTTTTTTGTTTTTTTTTCAAAACAATGGAATGTTGTAATATCCTCCCATACCCTAAATTCGACGGTTACCCAAATTCGACGGTGTGTTGTTTTTCCCTTTTTTCGCGAGATCTCCCGAGAGCACGCGCACTATCACAACAAAAACATTCCCACGGTCCACTTTTGTCCCAATGACGGAATTTTGGTGCCAAAATGGAGATATGACAGGTAAATAATCCTAGATTTATCACTCATACGTTGCCAAAAAATGATACTTCACCTTTATTATCTTTACTCCAATAGACCATTGAAATTTCTCATTTATTTTTATGTATACAAGTCTTCTGCTGCAAGTACTATTCGTAGTAAAAAATTCACGCGACATGGTGACGTCATTTCCCGCTCAGAAAAAAAAACTACGGAAGCCTATTTAGGCCATAAAAATATCGAGTTTTATAACTTGTTGCTTTTTATATTTTCAGAAAGTCATTCCTGATGGTGCCAAAAGGGGTCCTTACCGAACTGGTTATGACCAGACCAGTATAGCCAATGCTTACAGTGCCGTGACATCTCTCCATTTACCAATCCAAAGAGCAGCCAGACAATATGGTGTACCAATTACAACACTAAAAGACAGAGTGTATGGTAATGTTCCTTTGGAAAATGCCAAACCTGGTAGATCTACAATGTTCTCCAGTGAACAGGAAGCACTTCTGGCCAGTCACCTGAATACCATGGCAGAAATAGGCTATGGGTATTCTAGAACAGAGACAGTGAATTTGGCTTCTGATTATGCTTCACACCTTGGTCTCAGAAATAGGGAACACCCTGATAGGTCTTATGCTTCATTTATATACAAATACAATAAAGAGCCAATGTATAAAGCATAGCACGAATTATACACAATAGGACATATATATATATATATATATATATATATATATATATATATATATATATACTCTGCCTACAGTAACACACAATCCAATAGCAACATACAAAAAGTATGTATGCGTGTAGTCTCAACCCTGGAAATAGGTGAATGAGAATGAAACTAGATCAGGGGGAAACTGACCCCGTATACACAGGGTAGAGAGAGATAAGGTCACATTCCTGTCTGGCCGTGGCAGCAAGCATAAGAATACTCCACTGTCCGGACCACACTGAGTTTGCATGGTACAAAAGTAACAAACAATACGAGCTGGTCATTTGTGGAAAGTGATTCTGCAAGCAGCAAACCATTTTTGGGAGGCAATTCTTAGAACCACAGACCAGTTCGCTGAACCCATGAACCTAATTCATTGCCGCGGTGCGGACGGTCAGTATAAAAACGAAGGCGAGAAAAGTTTCAGTTCAAAGATACTGAAAAGAAATCCTCGTCTTATAGGTAAGCTAAATTTAATTATTTATTGCCGCACTCTCTAAATTAACTTTTGGGTTTTAGCGTATTTATGTTAGCTTATATTTAACTGACTGTTATATTATTTATAGGGATATTTAAGGTTATTCAAAAGATTATTATTGTCTCTTTTTACTAATTAAGATTGTGTTTTTGCAAGGAAATATTGTTATTAATTGTATTTTGTATGCTGAGTATTTTTTTAAATTCTTTCATTTGATATTTTCATTTTAAAAATTTAATAATTTAAAAAAAAAAAGATACTGAAAAGAAATCCTCGTCTTATAGTTTTCAGATGAATCCCTAAAATTAATAGCGGTCCGAGGAGTCCTCTAATTCCCCAGGACTACCTCGTGACAACCCTTTAACACTTCACTGGCTTTATAAATTCCTTGAAAGACACCCTGACCTAACTATTAAACAAGAGGCCCATGATGGCCCTAAATCGCTCACCTGAGATAAAAAGGTTGACCCAAGGAACATCTGTACCAATTTATTTTAAAATCTGGCCACTAGTTTTGAAGAAGATGATTTTTAAAGTTTTCCTTTTTTTTTCTTTTTGTTGCCATGGCAACCAGAGTTCTATATGGATCAAGTTTATTTAAGCAACTTTTGTGAAGGTTGACCCAAGGATCATCCCTGCCAAGTTTAATCAAATTCTGTCCAGTGGTTTCAGAGGAAATGTTGATTAAAATTTTACCTATATACATATAAGGCAAATAAGCCCCGCCCCTGGCGGCCATGTTTTTTACGGATCGGAAAAATTTTAGCAACTTTGGTAGAGGTTGACCCAAGGAACATCTGTACCAATTTATTTTAAAATCTGGCCAATAGTTTTGAAGAAGATGATTTTTTAAATTTTCATTTTTTTTCTTCATTTTGTTGCCATGGCAACCAGTTCTACATAGATCAAGTTTATTTTAGCAACTTTTGTGAAGGTTGACCCAAGGATCATCCCTGCTAAGTTTAATCAAATTCTGTCCAGTGGTGTCAGAGGAGATGTTGTTTAAAGGTTTCTCTATATACATATAAGGCAAATAAGCCCCGCCCCTGGCGGCCATGTTTTTTTAAGGATCGGAATAATTTTAGCAACTTTGGTAGAGGTTGACCCAAGGAACATCTGTACCAATTTATTTTGAAATCTGGCCAATAGTTTTGAAGAAAATGATTTTTTAAGTTTTCATTTTTTTTCTCATTTTGTTACCATGGCAACCAGAGTTCTACATGGATCAAGTTTATTTTAGCAATTTTTGTGAAGGTTGACCCAAGGATCATCCCTGCCAAGTTTAATCAAATTCTGTCCAGTGGTTTCAGAGGAGATGTTGTTTAAAGGTTTCTCTATATACATATAAGGCAAATAAGCCCCGCCCCTGGCGGCCATGTTTTTTTACGGATCGGAATAATTTTAGCAACTTTGGTAGAGGTTGACCCAAGGAACATCTGTACCAATTTATTTTAAAATCTGGCCAGTAGTTTTGAAGAAGATGATTTTTAAAGTTTTCATTTTTTTTTTCTTTTTGTTGCCATGGCAACCAGAGTTCTACAT
>CM037782.1:71326006-71349103 GCA_021229015.1 Solen grandis
TCTTGTTAAAGTGAAACAATCTTAATTTCTTATTTAATTTGTCATTTGCTGGTGTCTGATCCCTAGACTGCCCTACTTGGGTTACCCTGAACGCTGACCCTAACAACGACCGGATCTATACCTTCCATGACGGAGAGTGGCACTTCCTTAGTGTCATGCGTGATGGTCTCAGTGTAGTCATGTCTGTTGATGACAAAACAGGTAGCATGTGTGTTACCACTCCAGGATGCTACACTAAAGAGTGTCATTGCTTGTGTTATAAATACATGCAAATATTTGTATTATTTAAAGGTTGAAATTGTATACAAGATTGGGCGGATAATGCATTGTTTAATTGTATATTTAAGATTTCATACGCTTTTACCATATGAAAATAAAATTTCAAAACTATATCAAGTAAAATGATTTTTTAAGGCCTTAAAAAAAATTTAAAAAAAACAATAATAATATTATCAGAATGACTTTGGTGATGGATGTTTTAGAATATTTAACAATAATGTTTACTTACTTTTTATAGATGTGGACAGTGCCTTTTCTTCCTATTGGACAAATCAAATAGTTTTATTCCAAATGGACCTTTCCTGTTTTTGCTGTGAAAAGCCCCGACTTAACTCATTGATTGGGGCTTCATAGGTCAACTGTTTATAAAAACAGTATCCAAAACAAATCCATATGCAAAATTATGTAGTTTAGGTCAACCATTGATCATGTAATATCCCAGCTATCGATCATGTGTTATCCCCAGCTATTGATCATGTGATATCCCAGTCATTGATCATGTGATATCCCAACCATTGATCATATGTTATCTCCAAGCCATTGATCATATGTTATCTCCCAGCCATTGATCATATGTTATCTCCAAGCCATTGATCATATGTTATCTCCCAGCCATTGATCATTTGTTATCTCCCAGCCATTGATCATGTGTTATCTCCAAGCCATTGATCATGTGTTATCTCCCAGCCATTGATCATGTGTTATCTCCAAGCCATTGATCATGTGTTATCTCCCAGCCATTGATCATATGTTATCTCCCAGCCATTGATCATATGTTATCTCCCAGCCATTGATCATGTGTTATCTCCCAGCCATTGATCATGTGTTATCCCCAAGCCATTGATCATGTGTTATCCCCTAGCCATTGATCATGTGTTATCTCCCAGCCATTGATCATGTGTTATCTCCAAGCCATTGATCATATGTTATCTCCCAGCCATTGATCATGTGTTATCTCCCAGCCATTGATCATGTTATATCCCAGCCATTGATCATGTGTTATCTCCAAGCCATTGATCATGTTATATCCCAGCCATTGATCATGTGTTATCTCCCAGCCATTGATCATGTGTTATCTCCCAGCCATTGATCATGTGTTACTCCCAGCCATTGATCATGTGTTACCTCCCTGCCATTGATCATTTGTTATCTCCCAGCCAATGATCATGTGTTATCTCCCAGCCATTGATCACGGTTATCTCCCAGCCATTGATCATGTGTTATCTCCCAGCCATTGATCTCCCAGCCATTGATCATGTGTTATCTCCCAGCCATTGATATCTCCCAGCCATTGATCATGTTATATCTCCCAGCCATTGATCATGTGTATCTCCCAGCCATTGATCATGTGATATCCCAGCCATTGATCATGTGTTATCTCCCAGCCATTGATCATGTGATATCCCAGCCATTGATCATGTGATATCCCAGCCATTGATCATGTGATATCCCAGCCATTGATCATGTGATATCCCAGCCATTGATCATGTGATATCCCAGCCATTGATCATGTTTTATCTCCCAGCCATTGATCATATGATATCCCAGCCATTGATCGTGTGATATCCCAGCCATTGATTATGTGATATCCCAGCCATTGATCATGTGATATCCCAGCCATTGATCATGTGTTATTCCCAGCCATTGATCATGTGATGTTCCAGCCATTGATCATGTGATATCCCAGTCATTGATCATGTGATATCTCAGCCATTGATCATTTGATGCCCCAGCCATTATTTATGTGATATCCCAGAGTAGCTATTGAATTATCTAATTTAGATTTTATAAGCATTGGAAAGGTCCATTGGTATTGTGTCTGTCTTAGTGGCTAGTATTTGTTTTTCCTTTCACACTTACAAGGTAAATGGTGGAGGTTTTACTAGACTTGAGTGTGATTTGGTGATACTTCATTCTAAACACAAGGGCCAGCCTATTTAATACTAAAAAAATATGTGTGTGTGTGTATGTTGATATTGGTATAAACAAATGGAGTATCAACAAAAGATATTAAGTAGCAACAAAGAATATTGACTTTATTGTATTATGTAGGTATAGAAAAAAAATGTATTTCAATCCTTTATCTCCCAAGTATGGTATCTTCGACCAGATCAGGGTGAAAGCAATTCTACTTCTGAATAGGTCTGACTTCACTGCTTCCCAAACTACACAGGAATACATTGTAAAACCTCACATGCCCATGAGTTAATTAAAGACTAATCTACTTTTATACTAGTCACATAGGTACTCGATCAGGAGGGGTAAACATCTAAATTGCAGATTTTTATTTTCAGTTTCTGTTCAGATCTGGTTTTAAGATGTAAGTCTTAATATTCTGAAGCAAGAAGTCTCCGTCTTTGTTGTACAAACTTAACATGACTTACTCAGACTGCAGATATGTTTGCTCAAAAGCTTTGGAGTTTAATCCTAAATAAAGTCATCTGGTATGTTTATCATCATCACCACTCATTCCATGATAATGTGGCAGTTGAATATTCATATGGCCTCTTACTCAGCTCAGTGTTCATTTCTTTACTACATGGTTCTGTAGGATGTGCTTCTTTTGTGACACCAACCAATGATGAAGGTCTGCCTTATAATGACAACCGCTGGCATGAGATGACGGCCTGGCGGGATGAGAATAATGCGTATATCTCAATCGACAATGTCTGGACAGGTCTGACCTCGGGTCAATGTACTTATTACGTTTTCCTATTTGACCATTGTCCAGTGGCTTTTGGCTTGTGGTCACTGTGCCTCGGCTTGTGAGTCATATCTCGTTATAAAAAGTAGTCCTAAAACATCAAAATGTATAACTACACTTTAGTGAGGTAAAACATGGTCAGAAAGGAAAACATTTTATTGTTATCGTAATAATTTAACCCCAGTTTCACTTTGGAATCAGAATAAAGATTCTTTTTCATATTTACTGATTTATTTTCTAATCTTTGTTTGCTGCAAGAGCTTATTATTTTGTTAACCTGAACAGTACGTATGAAAACACTTCTGACTGAAATGATAATAAGCAAAGTTCACAGCTAAGTAGAATTAGAAAGGTTTCATTATAACGAGAATTGACAAGTAAAAAGTTAAAAGTAGATGCTAGCCTCATATTCTAGATATGTATCCAGTGATGGATTTGGTAGGTTTGCTTTTAGATCATTAGCAAATAGATGATAGTCACAGAGGTGGAGGTTGATGTTTTGTTGTCAGACATAGAACAGTTGGTCATATTTGGATATGTGATGTGTAGATAAATTGTCTAGACCTGTCTGTGAAGATCACACTTAGAAGCACATAAAAACTCATTTGAATATGATCAAAACAGTCTTCTAAAATGTTTTTACCAGAAATACATTATAACTTAAAAATATTTTATAAAAAAAAATATTTTATAAGTATAATCATTAGATACCCAGTAGAAATATGTCATAGCTTGAAACTATTTATCATTATTGAAAACCCACTGTATATAACAATAGAGGAATAATTACACATGGGTTCTGGCATCTTCCATTTAATGCCAGATGATTGCAGGTTTTTTTAAGATACTGAATAGCTTAAAAAAAAAAAACATACAGAAGCTTGAAATTCTGTACCTGATTGGATATATATAGTGTTTAATGCTGAATGGTAGAAGTCCAAAAGACTTTCTTTATGCTTATATTGGTTTTATATGGTAAAGAGAGTTAGAATTATATAAGCAAAAAAAACATTCATTTCATTTAAGTAGGAAATTTATTTTTTTTTAAAAAATTAAAATTTTTTTTTTTTTTTCCATAATTTTTAAAATATTTTACTGTTACTGCATGCATTTTTAGTCCATAGCCAACTGTCAATGTAGCTTACTGATCGCTTAGTCACGTACTCTGTCATGTGCTACGTGCTCGTGCGTGATCGCGTAACAATTGCTTCAACAAATTCTCCTACAGCTTGGCAATTTGAAATATTTTTGCAGGATGTTCCTTGGATGAAGCTTACTAGTTGTATAATGTTCTGGTTCATTGCATAATTAGGTCAAGAGCTAAAATAGTTTTAAAATGCAAACTTTGAATCTTCTCTGCAAACGCAGGCTTGAGCTTGATTTTGTATTAGCACTCTTAGCCCAAAAAGAATTTTATAAATTTATAGCCCTATGTGATAAATAACCGCACAGGTACTGTTTACATTGAGATATAAAAAATCCTTAAAAAAATCTCTTTTATAACCTAAGGCTGAGCTAGATATTTGTATGTACATCATCTTATGCACTCAGGATGTACAAATCATAACCCTATGGTAAATAAATGACTTGCACCGGGGCACTTGTTTTACATAGAGTATATTTGGAATCTTAAATAATTTTCATAATGCAAAGGCTAGAGCTTAGTATTGGTGAAGATCATTATGGTCACTACCAGATGTACAAATCATAACCTATGTGATAAATGACCCGCACAGTGGGCACTTTTTAAACATTAGAGTTATATAGAAAATCTTAAATTCTTCTTCATGAATGATAGCTAGAGCTTGAATTGTATGAAGACATCTTATGCCATACCAAGATGTACAAATCATAGCCTATGGTGTTAAAGATCCCACACCGGGGTCACTTGTTTACATAGAGTTAAATAGAAAACTTAAAAAATCTTTTCTATGAATCAAAGGCTAGAGCTAAATTTGGGGTCGAGCTAGTCATCTAATGGCATACAAAATATTTTGTCTTTGGCCTACGTGAAAATGCTGCCGCAGTTTTCTGAAACATATGCATTGTGATATTGGGTTAGTATTGTCAGGGTAAAGTTTTAGATTAAGTTATATCGAATCCTGTCTGTTAAAACTGAATCAGTGAGCATGTACCAGGTGAGCGATTCAGGGCCATCATGGCCCTCTTGTTATATATCCAAACAAATTACTAACAAACTGATTAAGAAAACTAACCTTCATTATTTATATATATATATATATATATGCAAGTCTACACTGATTTAATTAGTATTTTTGCAATCTCCTCATATATTTTTTGATTTCATATTTTGGTTCTTAAGTAATGCAAGTAAATCGCCTGTCAAATAAAACGTCGCTTCAGATGACGAATATAAACCACACCTCCTTAGCGAGAGAAATCAAGTGCATAGTTTTATAACTCGCGGAACTATGAATTGACTGCATGTACATGTCACGTTGTGTAATCTTGCAAGGAAATTATCAGTTTAACTAAACAGCTATGTAGTTTCAAACGAAATAGGTGGCACTTAAACTCGGGGTGTTTAAGCAAAAGTGAATTTGTGTCTTGAATTAATAAAACACAGCAGAAGCAGTGTGGTGTAGTTACTGTCAAACGGAGCGTGAAATCTTTCCTTGTCATCATGGTCTACGAACGTGTGGCTTTTAACAACATCTAACCATTTTAATTGCAGTACTTCTTCATGTAGGAATTATATAAATTGTCATTTCAAAACCTTTCCAAAACGCACCGCAGGGATAATGATTTTTAAAGTCCCCCTCGGCTGACACTTCCATCACGAAAGTTAACTAAGAACTGAGAAAAAATCAATAACCAAGTGAAGCCAAGGGGCGGAGCTATGTTCTAATTGGCATAAAAAAAACCTTTTGTTTTCTACAGTAAGAGGGAAAGCGACCGCAGTTTTATCGATGTAAAATTATTGGAAAAGTCAAATTCAATTGCACGGCGTAGTATAGACAAGTTTTAATGCTGTAACAATCAGAGCTGACACAGGTTTCTTTGATCAGAGTCTCCTCTGTTCGCACATATGTTAGCGTAACTTGGATTCTACACAGTCTGCCCACAGCAAATAAATAATCATTTCATGTACTATTTAATGCTCAGTAAATTGATATTCAAGTCTAAAATTTGTATATGGATTTTTATGAGGCATAGGGTTAATAAAACATAAAGATGGATATCATTCTGCATAAAGAAATTATTTATTAGAAGGCATAATCTATACCTTTATTTAATTATGAAGTTAATGAGTAATAATAAGGCAAAGAAATGCAATTAAAAAGTCAAAATCCACCCTAATTCTGAATTGTAAGGTTTTATATAGAATTTCAGTCTACAACATAAAATGGCTTCTTGTTTAAATACAGTCTCATGCTGAATTGAACAATAGATTGTGTTGTGACTCCATTGTATACTAATTGTGAAATAATTTAGTTTGATTTTGTGATCTGTTGTAAGTATGCAAGCTTGATATACTGCAGTACAGCAATAATGTTAAAAAAGGTCAAATCTGCATATCCACCTTTAAAATGTTAATCTGTCTAACCTCATATAGGAGTATTTTACCTCCAAACCCATGGTCTTCGGTACCCCCAGTTTTGAGAGTAAAGTAACAAATCTCTAACAGAGAGGGTACAAAAATTCAAGAAAAGCACAAATTTCACACCTACTTTTCAAATCTTTGGGGGACACTGTTAAAGCAACAAGTCAAAATCATTTTTTTGTCCTCTACAGCTTGTTACATAACATTCCTTACTTCAAACAAATTTCTGAAAGAAACACTTAAAACCTTAATTGAAAAGAAAACTAAGATAATGTCTGAAATAACCTATCAACATCATAATCATGTACTGTAAAACTTGCTGCATTAAAAACTCTCTGATTATCATGTGACCTATCTGCTGTATGTAGGGTCGCGGAACAGTTCCTGTGCTAAGGGGACGATCATCGGCCCCAACACAGGGGTATATGTGGGGGGTCTACCTCCCGACTTTGAGATACGACGTAGCAGCAGGGACCAGAGGCTGACGGTAAATTCTTCTCTCAATTCTAATATGATCATTAATGTTATTTGTTATTTTATTTGAATGTAAGGCTAGAGTATCTTTGAATCATGTGTGTTGTCCTGTCAGGTTGCAGCTCAGACCCTTGACTTTAATAGCAACTTAAGTTCAGGTAATGGGACTTTGAAATCAGAACAGTTCTCCATGCACAAAATGTTGCTTTGTCCTATCTGGAATTATTTGGGTCAAGGTCACTGTTTCTGAAAATAGCTTGAATAAATGTTTTGACTAGGAGAAAAGAATATGGAAATACTTATTTAAATCACTTATATTTATAGTTGGTAAATAAATCTGTATGCTTGCTAAAGCACTTTAATTTGATGGTAATGTTTAAGGCTCACTGTTTGGGGACTCTGTGTGATGTGCTACTTGATTTTTCTCATGCAATATCTGTATTCATGTTACCCTTGAAAAGTGAAATGTTTAATAAAATTTGTCAAATAAAATTTGAAAGGGGATTGAAGACACATTTAATCTTTTATGTTATTGTGCTTGGGTAATGGAAAAACCCAGATTGTGAGATACATGTAGTGAATAGATGTCTGAAATCAAATCTAAAAAACATTTTCTTTATTATATTGGTTATACATGTACATATTTAATGTAATAGAAACATAGCACTGTTATCTAATAGTCAAGTTTTAATAAGTTGTGGAATTTATGTTTCTGACTTCAAAAGCAGTACAGGGTAGATCCATGATTTCACTCTTCAGTATAACACAAATGCAAACAGAACACAGTTCAAACATTGAATCCTGAATCTTATGCTAGTTCATTGTCATTTCACACTTTTTTGGATGGTGACAGCCATCTTACATAGCTGAAAAACAAAACCAGGCCTTGCTGACCTTGCTGATTTGCATATTTTTATCAAGATGGTGTAGCATAGCCTGTCCATCACCTTCAATGATAGCTCTAGTTATAAATAAGATCATAGCGGTGACCCAGTGTAGATGTCTCCTCTGTGTTTGCAGCTGATTGACCACAGTTTCCAGGGCTGTATCCGGGACATCCAGATCCTGCAGCAACAGCACCCCACGAAGATCTGGAAGACCCTGGCCTGGGAAGATGCCATCCACAATGAGCTTGCCTTTCTCAACTGGGAGGGCTGCCCCATCAATCTTGACAAGGGTGTCCACTTTATGGGTCAAGGTCAGTCCCAATGTATCCCCTACAGATTGAGTTGGCCGTTCTTTACTGACACACAATTGTAACATCTATGTACTGTAAAATCAGTAATTTTCATGGGTATTAAATTTCATACATGCAATTACAAAACCATGTTTGTGGAGACATTCATTTCTGAATTTGTGTCAAAGAATGTGCAAAATTGTATCTAGATGTGCATTTGAAAAGTTAAAGATTTTGGCACTTTTTTGTCAGTTATTGCTAGGGGTGAAACACTGAGTATTTTTTGAGTTTGATGTCATTGCTGCAGACAGCCATGTGTGAGACATGAGCTTTTGCAAGTAAAAGACCATAACATTTAACATTGAAATTTTATGTTGTAGGGTATGCAAGATTTTTGCCTGATGCTTTCAAGTTGGAGACAACAAACTGATTGAGTTTGGTTTCCGAACCCAGATGCACACTGGCATTTTATTCTTTGCCCATGGGGGAACCGGTATCTACACATACTGTGCATTGATCAACGGTGCCTTGCATTTTGAGTTTGCCAATGGAATCATGGTCAGCTCAGTGACCTTCAACAAACTGGGGGTCAATTTTTGTGACAGCCAATGGTATGATATCAGGCTTGAGAAGAAGGGACAGCAGGCCAGTATGGAGGTCAAGGGTATTGGGGTGGAAACTTCAGGTGACCCCAATCTCAGAATGACCGTCTATGTCTCATCAGATTTTTATATGGGAGGGATGAAGCTTGACACCGAGGAGCATGAGTTCATTATCAACAATAAATTGTTTAATGCATATGTTTACTATAAGTTATTTTTATCTTGGCAAGCGCAACCAGATCAGTCCTAAGGATCTCTGTTTATATTATTGTACTCATATTTTCAATTATCTGCAAGAATTGTTTAAATTTGACAGTAAATATCTTATACATGATTTCAAGTTTCGAATATATGTGTAATAAAACAGTTGAATCTCAATTTCTCCAATATGTATGCTTAACAATTTGACGTCCTAAGAAATTACAAAATTAAATAATTTTTATCTTCTAAATAGTTAAAGGACTGCCAAGATCTTAATGTCAAAAAAAATAATACTTCTAATTTCAAGAAAATTAATGTTGTAATTGTATGTGAAGCATTGACTTATGATCACTGATAGCTTACATTGCCCAAGAGATCCCAAGATATTGCCGTTTTCGCAGTTTTTTCCAACGCAAAATTTTAATGCATTACTAACACTATAAATTTTAAAAATAGATTTCTGAAAAATCATGTGATATCGCAAGTGCCCATTCACACATGTGCATGCAAATTTCTGACGATAGCAACTTAATACTTTGAAACGACTTGGTGACAGCTATGAGATTTAACCTTCATGTAGACTTTGATCAGTATTGATGTCACTATGAATTCAGACGTATTGTAGCCGGGTACAGGTATTTGGTGATAAATCAATAGGCAAGAAGACGTGTGGTTTGGTTGCTCAGTTGGTTGAGTGCAGGAACGGTATTCCTGGGGTCCAGTCCCGGTCAAGCCAAGAATTTTTTCACCACCTATTACAGTGTTATTACCTTGAAATAGCATAACTACTTACCTCTTCGATAGTTGACATTGAGGACTCTGACATTTTGTTTACATCGCATTTACCGATCACCTGATCTATGTGAAGTGCCCGTATCCAAGTTTTATTCATAAACGGGAAACTCCCTTTTTCAGGGTAAGATCGGAAACAAATTTATTTGCTTATTATTTGAAAATCAGTACATTTCTGACTGTTGGTAGACTTAATAACAAAATTAATAACATTTACATCTGAAATTGAGTTTATATATTTTTTGTGGTCATTTTGAGTGCAAATGGGAGGCAGTCCCTTTAAGGGTTAAGTTAAATATAGTGGTTGCATGTGTCATTTCATACGCTTTGCGTTTTTACTGACATGGTCTGTTTTTAAGATGATTACTTGATCAGACTTAGTGACAGTGTTAATGACTATCATATCATTGTATTTTTATGAAAATCAATGATACTCAGGTGAGGGATATAGGGTCATGTTGGTCCTCCTGTATTAATTTATTTATATTTACAATTTTGGAAGGTAATACTGGGTGCTTAAACTCAGGAAGTATATCAACTGCAGCCGTAGATCCAATTCAAACTTGTTACTCCAAAACATATATCCAAATGTAACAGTTATTGAAAGTATGTATACGGATGTTTACAAATAGTACACAAAGCATAGTACACAGATAATATGATTGTCAAATAATGAGTCTCCAATCTATAAATGTGGTTGGATTAACCAATTATACGAAAAAAAAATGTTTTTGCACATTGCAGCATTCGGAGGATGTATCCGGAACATGGTGTTCGATCAGTTTTACGAGCTGGAATTCCTTGAGAACGCCAAGGAAGTTGTCAATATGAACATGGATGGATGCACGCCGTATCATGTGCATGCAGACAAGTGTAAAGATGACCTGATTACAGATGTTTACAATGGGACAGACATGTTTGTGTATGATGTTGGACTCCAGCCATATACAGGTTGGTCCCATATAAGTGGTCTTGATGTCCTCATAATTATAATTATTAAAACTGGCATAGAATGAAATATTAGTATTTCCAGGTACTTGTATAAGTAAGAGTAAACAAAGGACATAATATGATAAACTTAATTCAGCGTCATGGATTGACTTTCTGTAGAGCATAGATCTCGGAAGAACAAAAAACTTCATGCATATGTTTTCCATCTGCAGCATATCTGTAAATGCTAAAAAAGTTGGAATCCTACATGATTTCAGCAATTTAATACATAAAGTCAGTACTGTCGTTAGTCATTAACAGTGGTGAAATGTAATTTGATATTTTCAGACTACCTGTACCGTATACTGGCTGTCAATAATGCTGGTGCAGGCACCAGCCCCTGGGGATATGGGCGTACCAAAGAGGGATGTGAGTAGACCACCATGCTGGAAAATATTTTTTGTTTGATATTTTTACCTATATTTCTTAACTACTAAATATTGTGTATAATGCATTTTTTCATCAAATATATACATGTGTATATATACATACCACTTATTTTTTGAATAGCTATTTTGTTTTCAGTTAGAATCCTGGTTATATCTTGACATCTGTGAAAAGGGGATTTAAAGGTTTTCTGACTTTCTAAGAAGTCACATTCACATATCAGAAAATCCTATATCTGACACTGGTGAATCAAGAGTGCCTTCCCTTGCAGCTCCCATCGGAGTGACGGCCCCTTATGAAGTGAAGCACTATTCTGGTTACCTGGTAGAGGTCAAGTGGTTGGCTCCAATCAGTACGGCCGGACTGTTGACCAAGTTTGTGCTGCGAGCCTATAACATGGACAACTCTACTACAGAACCTGTTGAAGCCATATTCACCAATACTACAAAAAGGATGGGTAAGTAAACAGTCTAAATCTGTCTTCCAAAAAACACGAAAAGTAAGATGTCAAGGTTAACAGGGTGAAACTTAAAAAGGTCATACTTAGATATCAAGAAATGTTTCATACTGCAGTTTATAAAAGATACCTGCATATAAATAGACATAGATTTACTCTCTTTTTTTGTTTAAAAAAGAGCTTATTTCAGTTACAGTGACATAATTGAATTTGAAGTCAGAGTATTTTTACTGCATATGAAATGAGGCATGAAGGTAGCACCTTGGCCCATGTCTCTGTTGCTTGTTTCGGTGCTTCCTCTTGTTCAGTTAAGATGTATTTTCAATCCCATTTTTTACAATACATTGTGATAAGTAACATACAAACATAGAAAATTGACAACCTTATTTCATACTCCATGACACCTTTTATATTCAATAACACCTGTCATTGGATTATGTTTTTCAGTTCATATTTTACTTAGTTTTATCATAAATTACATAAAAAATTTTTTTTAAAGATGAGAACAATGATTCTACCAAGTTTCTCTGTTACCTAGGTAACCTGACAGATCTGATTCCACACACCAAATACAGTGTGCGGATGCTGGCCTGTACATCAGGAGGTTGCTCTGAGAGCCCAGATGGGCTCCCCGTAAACACTGTGGAGGAGGGTGAGTGGAATTGGCTCTTGGGCTCATTTGTTTTTTGTTTGAAATTTGTTAGATTTTTTATTCATACTAAATTCTAACAGTGTTGCTTATCTTCAGTAGTTTCTGCACAGGACAGTTGGGAATATTTATTGATTTCATTGTAAGATTTCTGGTACTTTAAAAGTGGCCAAAGAAAAAATACTTTTTAGAAATTCTAGTTAATTGTAACATCAACACGAAAATGTTAACGTACAATCTTTTATGGCTACAATTCATTTCATCTTACATTTCTCAGTCTTTCATTCAAAAGCATAGAATTAATTTAATACTTTACATGCTATTGCATTGCCTTACAGCTGTCACTAAATTGGACAATCAATCCTGCCATCTGTGTGTCATGATTGTGTCTGTAGAAGTCTTCCACTATCTCCACTCATAGGGTCAACCTTAATCCTTTGTATTCCCGATACTGCATTCAATGAAGCACAAATCATGAATGTACATGTAATGATGTTTCCATGTTCATGACTGTACCACAATCCTTTACATACAACCTTTAGCTAGCTTGACCTTTTGTTTAGGGAATGGTGGTTAATGCTTAATCTTAAGGTCTGTCTGAAACAAAGGGGTCTGGCACAAAATGTGGGTCATAAATCATAATATGTAGGACAGTGATTTATGACTGACCTTTCATGCTCGACTCCTTTGGTCTAAGGTTATATTTGTAAAGGGGCCACCTGTTTGGACACAATGGTTTCTTGTAGGTACTCAAGTTCTCCCACAGAAAGGATCACACAAATGCCACCATTAGTGTTAATGGGTATGAAATATTGCATTCAGTCCACGGTGTAAAGTAATGAAGTAAATAAAATTAAAACATCTTCATCTTTCAGCCCCTGCCCAGGTGCCTGCCCCCAGGGGACTGTCAGGCCCCAGCTATATCTATGTAACCTGGGACCCACCCCTGGCCCCTAATGGGAACATTACAGGATACTTCCTGTATATGGACAACAACCTGATCTTCACAGGTGGAGGGCGGGCTTACAATGTCTCTCTGGACCTACAGGTGAGTACACTGATAAATCCCTCCATGATTGTTTGAATCATGTAGACTAACGGTGAACTGGAAGCGTAAAGCTACCTCTACATTTCTGTTGTTTTATTCATAATACAGTGAAACATGCTTATAACGAATTGGCTTGTTATATACAAAATTCATTATATCGATACAAAGAAATCCCTTAAACTAAGTAAAAGGGGTTTTCCCTATGTCCTCATAATTTCCGGTACAGTGCTTCTTTTTACTAGGTGAGAGGGAAGGATCCTGGTGTGAATCACAAATCTCTGTCTCATTTTTTAAAATTGTTGATAAAGTAGTAGGCGGTATTCCATACTTTTCTGTGATATCTTTTTTCTTTAAACCTTTTTGAACTTCAGTAAGGATTTCAAATTTAGTCTCTAAAGTAATAGCAGCTTTACATTTAAAACTTCTGTCCATTTTCATTCAATATAAATAAATAAATCTGTATGAGCATAACAACACAACACAACTTTAGAAATGAATCGGCTCGATTTCATGGGAATCTATTGATTTTAACAAACAAATAATTGTAGCACATTTTAAGCAAGTTTTAAAACTTTTCACAGGTAAATATGTAATAAAAAATCAAGCTATCATTTCTATGCATAATCGATAGCAGTAATTTACTGCCGAAGGCAATTATTTGTCATCAGTTTGTTGTACTGTCAAAAACAAAGTCACTAAACCCAAGCTTATTTGTGTAACAATATGTACCACTGGACTTCAGAAAACATACATTATAACTGTATAAATATATAAATAAAGAAAGGTGATGGTTGGGGAATTTATTTTCTTTCATTATAACCATTTTTTCGTTATGACCGTGTTTGCTATAAGTGAGTTCCACTGTAACAAATAAGGATGTATGTAGTTTAATTGTTAAAACAAACACATGTATAATGCACCAGAAATAACAGTCTGGATGAATGTAAAATCAGTTGTACAGTAATGAAGTAAATTACCGAATCATTACTAAATTATCTTATTTCCTATTTTTATACCCTCAAGTCATCCGTCTGTCTGTCAGTAAGCAGAGTGATCGCAACTCATCTCACACTTTAGGAAGGATTCAGGTCAAACTTACTGACAATGATTTCATTAATATGTCTTAGTGCATGAAGCTGGAATTTGTGCTAATAAGAAAGTTTCCAGAATAATAGCCATTTTGTCAAATTTTCTATATACAGTTAAGTAGCAGAACCTTGTGAACACAACTCCTCTTACACTACTGGAGGGATCTGGTTTAAAACTTACTAGTAATCCTTGTCTGCATATGTGACTTTGCCTGGGGTAGCATTTCATGCTCACACTTTTTTTTCTGGAGTTACAACTCTTCATCACTTCTTCTATACAGGGTTCCTTAGGCAGAATCATGTGAACACAGCTCCTCTTTACTGCAGGGATTTGTCTCAAATTTACCCAATATACTTGCTTTCATATGTAGTTGTGGGTCACGTCGATCAAGGGAAAGTATTTCTAGACAGAAATGTCATAGGATAAGGAACAGTTATAACAATTCAGTGACACAGATCTTTTTGAATAAAACATTCATAGCAGCAAAATGATAAAAAGTGTGAATTATGTTACTGTGAATTACATTTCCAAATTTTTGTAACCATGGATAAAGAGTCCCAGAAAAAAAATAACGAGGAAATTGTTACCACTGAACAACATACCATGACCGGTGCGTATGTAGAAAAGTTTGAGGGAAGGTAGACAAGTGAAATATTGCCAAGGTCATCTCAGTATTGTAGTTCAAGTGTAGTTTCATAAATGTTATAATTCGTTCATGGATGTTTGATGAAAAGCTAACATTTATTGAACTACACACTGTTTTACATGTTGTTGTAAACAAAATTCTACCAGTTAAAAATTGTAACATAATTCACCAAACGGTAATGTAATTCATGCATTGTATGTTTCATTCCAGAACTAAATGTTGTAATTCCTATGAAGATCTTTGATGAAAAATGAATATTTAATTCAATACAGACTGTTTATGATGCATTTATAGATACCTACTAAACGCTACCAGTGAAATGGTAATGTAATTCACACATTTTATATTTCAAGATTACAAGATAGTGATAGCTACTGGCTGCGACCGCAATAATTTTACTATCTTACGCGATTACCATCATGTCCCCATGGAGTACTTAGCTATTGCATGTGCATGTATAACTATCGCATATACAGTAACTATCTCGTGCATATGCGATAGTTACCATGTTCACACTAGAGCTGGGTCGATATCATCGATGCATCAATATATCGCCATTTTTGGCTGACGATACAGAATCGCGATTCTTACCTCAAGAATCAATTTTAAACGATACTTCAATGGACAAAAGTTTTTTATGTAAATCAGCAAAATTGAATATGCCATTGGCCTGCAGCTTATATCTTAAGCATAAAGTGTCTATTTCCGTAAGTCGTTGTTGCCTTTTGTTGACTTGATTGATTAGTGGACTAGATTCTAAAATTTAATAAAATAAGATTTTTAAATAAAAAATAACTTAAAAATGCATTTTTTCTATTATTTTTCCATGTGCCCAATCGTCAAAGAAACATGAATGCGAAAATCTTATTTACAGCAGAAAACTATTAGTTGGCCATGTCAGAACAACATTATTTATATATTATCATGTATCGTGATACTGTATCGTATCGGGCCTACAATATCTTGATACATCGTGATTCTTTTTTGCTGGTGATACCCAGCTTTAGTTCACATGTACTGCAGTACTGCATGCAAATGCTATAGTTATCACCATGCAACCATATAAGGTATCGTGTTATTGTGTCTGCTGAAGCGATCGCGTTTGCATGCAATAATTATCGCGTGTGCATGCGACATAAATTATATCATCTGTGTCTCTTTTAAACCTCCGTACTAGTACATATTGTTTTAGTGCACTTTTTTTACCATATTGTTTTGTTTAAATGGTTAGATAACAATGTTTGCTGTTTCAGATCTGTGACATGACTACTTTAAAGGGATGGGCATATTTTGCTTACAAGATAATGACATTGACTGCTTAATATTTATATCAATCAAATTGATTCACAGCTGATTGTGAATTACTTTACCATACATGCATTTTGTTAAAATTAAAAAAAAAACACTTAATGTGATGGAAGCTGATTTTGAAACTTTAATCATGAAAGTTTGATTAGTAGTCTACATGCAAATGTAAATTTGAGAGAAATATTTTTTTTTTGTGTGTGTGAAAATTGATGCACAATAGTACAATAAATAAGAATATGCAATATATATGTGTGTGTGTTAGGTATTATCTGATTTCAAGTGGCATGCAGCTTTTGTTAATTTTTTGATACCTCAAATACTAGTTTAGCCAGTCTGTCTGTCAATACTCAATCATATATTGATTGGAAATATGCAATAAGTGTACATATGAATCAAAGAAGACTTTCTTGAACTTGTTTATTAAAATTTGATATTATGTGACAACTCATGTGAGATCCTATATGTATATGATGGTAATGCTTGGTGGTGTGTGGTAGTTGACAACATTATACCACACAGATTACAAGGGCTCTCTTCATTGCAATACCTTTTGGTGAATATTTCCAAGCTTTGGGGTAATGTTTTTCTTAAGTATTATCATGAATGTTATTTTCTTTTTCAGTGTGTAATAAAGTATCACAGCAGCACTATTTCACTCTGCTGAATGATATTAAACCAGTGGAATATTATCCTATATTTTTCAGGTGTACACATCATATGTGTTTTACTTGCGAGCCTGTACCAAAGTGGGATGTACGGCAGGTGAGACTGCCACCCTGGGGACATCCCAGCTTCCACCCAAATTTGTCAAACCACCTAAGCTCACTTCACTTGGTAAGTTCTACTTAATATAGCTGATGCTTCATGTCATGTAGTTAGCTAGCTCTTTGTAGATATAGGCATTATTGTAATGCAAAATAGTTTGTAAAGAATATGAATACATTTTTCTTAAAAATATTGATATTGATCCGTTACAGCAGTTAAAAGTTGTCCTCAGTATATTGGTATCTTTCTGGACAATTTCTATGGTTGCACTTTTGTGAAAGATCATTACCTAGAGATGATTTTCACTGACAGCATAGCCTTGCAGAGCTGAACAACATAATGGTACCTTATAATGATAAACATTATCACATACATGTATATGGGAATAACCATATTTATCCATCATCTGTCCATCAGTTCAGTCTACGCTGAAACGCCATGCATTGCACAAAAGTAACTTTTGACTTGAAACAATGTATGTATTGACCCTTACCCAAGGTTGTTTATCGATGATCAAAGACATAAACAACCTTAAAGTGCTAACTGTAATTCCTATCTGGTTCTTATCTTATTACATTAGATACTCTGAACAAATATTGGTAATAAGTAGAAAGCTAAAGGTCATTTACTCAAGTTCAAGGTCATAGACCTAGAAAGGGAATAATTCTTTTCGGGCCTATGTGTATGTTGATAATTGACAGAAAAGGTCAGGGTTTCTAATTGGAAGAGGGAGATTTTTCTGAAGGTCAGGCTCCCCTACCCATGAAAAATGAACTTAACTAGAAAGCACTCAATGCATGACCTTGACCTGTGATTATTTTCTGTAATAAAATTTGAAAGGCTCTGTAAGGACTATACTTTCAAAAAGATCATAACTTCTAAATCATTTTGATGCTAGAAGCTTATATTTGGCAGAAAGTTTGCCTAGTCATGACCTTTATCCAAGACTATTGTAAGTAGTTCATATTCACAGTCATGTAATTGAAGAAAATATTATGAATATGCTTTATATAAAATCAATTATTCCATTACTTTAATAAAAAAAAATATGTTCATTTGTTAGATGTTATTATATGTAATTATATGTTAGACATCATCCTTAAGATTTATTTTTACACTGTAGGGACTATAGTGAAACCATCTAATTATAAGTGCTGGCCTTACAATAGCCTGTTATATTACCAGTATATACCATCATCAGTATGTAAGACTTAAAATGATCTAGAAACAATATTATTATCAGCAAGTAAACTTGGAATATTTTAGAAATGGCATATTACCAGTAAGTCGGGCATCATAAATTTTAAGAAATGAGTATTTACCAAAATATCATTTTATTAAATGATGCAAACAAGTAGTATATGTCAACTCTTAATATTTCAACCTTTATAATGTATCCCTGATAGTTATATTCATCTGTAAATTACAGTAATTAGCAATGGAAGTATGAAAATAAAATATGGTCTAACATCTATACCACAAGGATTTACTGAAACAACATAGTGTAACCATTTCTTAAAGATTATATTTCATTTTCTATAACATATTGAAGGTGTTGAACAAGGTATGCTAGATGTGCCTACCCCATGTAAAGGAGAGTTTTATCACTGTCAGTGACACTTGTGTGTGTTTTGATGCTTTTTGTGTGTTCTATCATATTTATATGTTTATACAGCTGTCATTTCGTGTTACAGTATTTGCCAGTAAATGTGCTAAATTCAATCACAGCATGCTGTTTTTTCAATTTATATTTTTTTTATATTATGCTTGACATGATGGTTCAGATTATATGTACACTAAATACCTTGACCATCTACTATTATTTTGCAAATGTTGAATAAACTCATTTTAGCTTCATTGTGGTTTTCTGTACTTGCATATGGTGTGTTATAAGAAAATATTTGATTATGTAAATGTGAAATAATTAAAGGTAAATATGAATTAAAATAACTAAAAAAAAGTAATTGTAAAACTTTTATCTCAGGCATGTATTCAATAATGATATAAATTAAACATACATGGTTTAGGGTTCTATGACAGATTTTCTTTTATTTTTTATATTTTTATATACATTATGATAAGTTATTCTTTATCATATCTCTATATTTTTTCATCCCCCTTTTTTTAGCTCACCTGAACACAACGTGCTCATGGTGAGCTTTTGTGATCGCCTTTTGTCCGTCGTCCGTGCGTGCATCCGTCCGTCGTCAACAATTTGCTTTAAACAACATCTCCTTATGAACCGCTGAAGGGATTTTGACCAAACTTCACAGGAATCATCCTTATGATGCCCTCTATCAAAGTTGTACAAATTATTCAGATTGGTTAAAAAAGTAGGTCACAGGAGCTAAAAATAGATTTTAAAAATGCAAACTTTGAAAATCTTCTTCTGCAAAACTGCAAGGCCTAGAGCTTAGATATTTGGTATGTAGCATCATCTTATGGGCCATTACCAAGATTATACAAATCATAGCCCTACGGTGATAAATGCCCCTGCACCAGGGGTCACTTGTTTTACATAGAGTTATATAGGAAAATATTTAAAAATCTTCTATGAATCCATTAGGCCTAAAGCTTAGATATTTGGTATGTAGCATCATCTAATGGTTCATTACCAAGATTGTTCAAATCATTGCCCTACGGTGATAAATGCCCCCGCACCAGGGGTCACTTGTTTTACATAGAGTTATATAGGAAAATATTTAAAAATCTTCTATGAATCCATAAGGCCTAGAGATTAGATATTTCATATGTAGCATCATATTATGGTTCATTACCAAGATTGTGCAAATCATGACCTTATGGTGATAAATGCCCCCGCACCAGGGGTCACTTGTTTAACATAGAGTTATATAGGAAAATCTTTAAAAATCTTCTTCTATGAGGCCTAGAGATAAGATATTTGGTATGTAGCATCATCTAATGGTTCATTACCAAAATTGTTCAAATCATGACCCTATGGTGATAAATGCCCCCGCACCAGGGGTCACTTGTTTAACATAGAGTTATATAGGAAAATCTAGGCCTAGAGATTAGATATTTGGTATGTAGCATCATCTTATGGTTCATTACCAAGATTGTACAAATCATGACCTTATGGTGATAAATGCCCCCACACCAGGGGTCACTTGTTTTACATAGAGTTATATAGGAAAATCTTTAAAAAAATCTTCTACTATGAATCCATAAGGCCTAGAGCTTAGATTTTTGGTATGTAGTATCATCTAATGGTTCATTTTCAAGATTTTCAAAATGGTGGCCCTTTGGAGATAAATGACCCCGCACTAAATCTTCTCTTCTGAAACCATAAGGCCCAGTGCTTATATATTTGGTGTGTAGTATTGTCAGGGCTAAAATGTTTAAGATTGAGTTATATCAGAATTCTTGTCTGTTTAAAAACCTTGTAATCAGTTGTAGCAATGGTACTCAGGTGAGCATTTCAGGGCCATCATGGCCCTCTTGTTTCTTAAAAAATTTTGCCACTGCATTTTTTTATCTCTTTTTGGATGTATGTTTTTTATTGATTTTCATGGTGTACCTTTATGTGGGCTTTATTCTTAATATTGAAATTTCAAGACTTTTGTGATTGTGAATATAACCTTGTACCATATTTGTGTAAGATGTAACACTGGCCTTGTCAGTATGTATTCCAGTATCAAATTCACTTGTTTTGTATCTGTAATGCTTTGATCCTGTCTATCGGTATGTCATCATTTCTCATCTTATCATTATTTTGACAGGTGACCTTGACATGGTAATTTTAAAACAATGACCTTTCCAACATTCTTGTTACAACTTGGACCTTGACTCTAACAGTCACAACATCTTTCAAGAATTATTTTAAGATTGTATAAGCTCATGCTTTTAGATTCCGTACCATACCAATTATCTTTCTCTCTTGTTTTTGTGAAATGTTTGTATAAACAGATAAAACTGTTGCACATTTCTAAGTAGAAGTATGACCTTGGTCTTTCCAAGGTCATATACCAGAAATATTTTCTCAAAAGATGAATCAACAAAATTGGTGATTGGTGCACAATTATTGAAACTATGTGTAGTTGCCATAGTTACACAATAAGCCTGGGACTGGTGACATTGGCACCTTCAGTTTTTGCTCATGACAGTTTACACTGGCAGGTATGACGAGTGTAGAGGTGATATGGGAGACACCGGAGCAGCTGAATGGAGAACTGCAGCGCTACCTGCTGTATCTGTCCGAGGAGGAGGGAGTGCTTGGTGCGGTAGTCTACAACAACTCCGACTTCTTCCTCAACTACATCATCCGGCAACTCAAGGCTGGGTCCACATACTACATCAGTGTGGCAGTAAGTATCAGGTTCATATACAGCTGTGATACAGAGTTGTCTCATCTTTGAGATTGGGCATCATCAGTTTAAACACTAACTCATGCCTTGTAGAACAGATGTTTAAATTAAATTATTTGTAAAAAGGAATTTCAACAAGAAATCAAAACATGCAATGTCATGTAGTTCCAATAATTTTGTTCTAGGCGTGTATTTATGTCATCATTGTAAATGACAAAAGGTTGAAAATGAATTGTTAATCGAAAAGGGTTTTAACAGGAAAAAATTTATTTCAAATTTAGATAAAGTGTTCTTTTTCATTTCCATGTATTTGATAAGTAGCTTACTACTTATGTCTCCAGTCAGTTTCAGATACCACAAACTATTATTATAGTATGTTATAAATATGGTTGCAGTGTATAAAGAATTCCGTTTTTCAAATCATAAGCATGAAAATGAATCTCCTTCATTAACACCTCTACTTCATCATGGTAATGAAACAGAACATCGTCAGTCGTCTTTTGCTGTAAACCCAGTGCTGTTACAACAATTAAAAACCTTTAGCTTTCATTTCTGTTCTCTCTCGTAAAATCCAGAGTTCACTAAAATTATTTTGTTAATTCAGGCCTGTACAGGTGGTGGCTGTACCATCAGTGATGCCAGTAATGTCACCACAGAGGAGAGTGCCCCAGGGAGTGTGTTCCCACCCACTGTAACCTCACCCAGTCCCTCCCAGCTGCATGTAGAATGGGTCCAGCCTGGGCTCCCTAATGGTGAGAATTCAGATCATTATTATACATGTACACATATAGTGCTGTAAAGTATCCAAGTATTTTTCAGCTTCTGAAAAATTTTAAGATAGTCAGATACTGAACTGGATATTTTGCTCAAACAATTTTTTTCCAAAGTTGATGTGGTCATTTTAAAATGACATTGGAGGCACAAGGTAATGTATGACATTTCTACTAGGGATATGATGTTTCTCATTAAAAGCTTATGTTTGGATATTCTGATTAAGAGACCTTTGTTCTTGTAAGGAGGTGTGTCTAACTTGAATCATAAAAGGCAATTCACCTTAATTAGAAACAATTTGGTACCTTAATTAGACACAAGAACATGCAATCTCCATCTTGAAGTTTTCGTGGGATGCTTTATCAAGTAATTACATTAAAATGAAAAATTCTAGGAGTGACTATCCAGATATTATTCTTCATCCAAAATAAATTCCTAGTCCTTGTGTGAGCACCATTACTTCCCTTGAAAATTAATAAACAGTCATGTTCTTAATCTGTTTCCCAACCTCCAAAATATCCCCCTTTGGTCCTGAAATTATTGCAATTTAAATTAAGTTATTGGCTTCTGAATTACTTGGTGGGTATATAAGTTGACTTCCTTGATATATGTTTACAGGGGAGATAGTGCGATATGACCTGTTCCACAATGAGCTGCCCGTCTACTCAGGCATGAAGATGTTCTATGATGTGGGTGGTCTCTTGCCTTACAGTCTTCATGCATTCCGCGTCGTGGCCTGCACACGCCGGGGTTGTGGTTCCAGCAGTCTTGTCAAGGCACGGACCCAGGAATCTAAACCAGAGGGTTTCATCACCATGAACATCAAGGTTGTGGACCCACGGACTGTCAGCGTCTTGTGGACTGTCCC
>CM037782.1:71349203-71399203 GCA_021229015.1 Solen grandis
ACCAAAAAGGAGCTTATCCAGTGACTATAACGGTTAATCAATAAAGAAAATTAAAGTAAATTAGTATACTACTGAAAGAAAAAAGTGCTATGTTTGAATGAACACCATGCCCTTGCTGGGGCAGGTATAGCTCATCAAGGTGCATGAATCGGTGAAGTTTGGAGGCTGAAGGTGGAAGGACTGCCATGTTATAGTCACGGTTAAAGTTTTGTGACAGACAGACCAAAAACAATATGCCCCCGGATCTATTGATGCAGAGCATAAAAAAACAGTTTTAGTAATTCACTCAAAAAACAGAAAAACAGCCAGTTTCCTGTAAATACATTTAGGAAAGATGCAGAAAAAGTGCATATAGCATACAATATGAAAGGGAAACTACCAATTATGAGTAAGTTGTGCAGGCAGGCCACAGTCCATATTGCAATACAAGACCCATGTCTACAGCATATGGCGTCAAAAATATTGACTTCACATAATTTTATGATCACTGAAAATTCATACTCATTGGACAGCAATGCTCGTTGAAAAAGTTTCAAGTCTCAAATCCAAAGGCAACGTGTCCGACCGCAGATCCGAAGGTTGTGGGTTTGAACCCCGTTGAAGGCCAAGATTTTTCATGGCCGTTTTAGGCACAAAGTACTAGTCCAACACAGGATCATAAATTCTAATGTGTAATGAGCTGCTTGGAATAATTTCACCAGAAATCTGGCCTATTTTTATTTTTAACTTGTAAACAGCCATGAGAGGGGAGATGCAACCCACTTGATATTGAAAACTCAGCAACCTGAATCAGTCAATTTCACATCAGCCAGAATTTAATTACTAAAGATTCCATACAGAACTGAATTTATATTCTTCAAGTACATGTTGAATCAAATATTAGACAGAAAAACTGACGCAGCAAAATGTTAACTGTGCAAGTTATTCTCCCGGGAATTTAGTTCTTGTACCCAGAGAAATAAATGCAATTAGAATCAATATACAATTAAATTTGCATTTATTGATATGCAATGAATGTCAGAGACGTGCACAGTTATTTCTATTTAAGTATTGGAGTAGTTTACTGCAATATGTAGATTTTATCATCTTCTTCAAATTTTATGCACAATGCAACACAAGACTGGACGTCCTGTAAAAACAAGCCAGTTGCTGCAATTATTGATACTACTGATAATGATGATGCAAATTTGATCATCTTCAAATTTTATGCATGACGCAACACAGAACTGTCCTATAAAAAACAGTCAGTTGCTGCTGTTACTGCTACTACTGATGATGATGATGATGTTTGTTTATTTGGTTTAATGTCCCACAAACAGTATGTCAGTCATTTGGAGACAATGTCTACTTGAGACAGATATAGTGCTGCCACACTGCAGTATCACACCATAAACATGAGGCATGATATCACACCCAGTCACATTATCCTGACAACGGGCCAACCAGTCCTGGAACTACCCTTATATACTAAGCAGAAAGCAAGGGAGCTATACCAGTACCATTTTTTTACAACTCTGGTATATCGCGGTCGAGGATCTAACCCACAACCTCCCAATTCCGAGCAGGACACTCTAACCACTAGGCCACTGATGATGATGATGATGACACATAATGACAATCATTAGAAAAGTCAACAATAACTGAAGACAAGCTATATCATTAAACAATGTCACTTAACTTTCTGCTTTTAATTAAATCAGCGCGGCCACAAAATGTCAAACCAGATAATCCCATGGAAGTACTCATTTAAAACAATAAAATTTCCACATTTCTGGGAAATCTTTAAGTGATTTCATGCTTGATTACAATAAAATGTAGGTGGTTTCTTTAAGAGGATGTCAGGGAGAAGGTTAATGCACATATTTCAGTTGCGATACTAATGAGAAAGATTTCAATTAAGGGCTTTGTAAAAGTACTTTTATTTCATGCAAAAATATAAAGTTTGATTAGCATGACAGTCAAGTTAAAAGGACTGTCACCAAATAAACAAGAATTATCATTGAAGATGAAGTTACCATGTCAGACAGTCTTGAGAAATGTAACAAAGACCATAACCCATTCAAAATCAAGCAAATCATGACGTGCCAACAATACAAATGTATGTACAACTAGGCTTGGTACTTATCAGTCTTGTAAAGTTTCATCAAAATCCGACCAAAGGAAGCCAAGAAAAAGGAGGGATAAATCTCAGCTTCAGACAGACCGACTGGCAGATTAACTGGCAGACCGACCAACCAACGGACATGAATCTTATATAGGCCCTATGTACTTCTCATCTGGGAGTACAATAATCAACCCTATTATTCATTTTGACGCATAAGCAGACAGCTGAAGCAGACCCATATCAAATAACTTCCATTGTTTGCTCAGGCCAAAAAAAAAAAAGTTCCCTTTCTGGTCTCCCAACGACCAACCATAAAGTGTTTTTTTATCTTTCCGCCTTTATAAAAAATATTCAATTTCCTTTTACCTTTTGTTTCATGTAAAAAAAAAAAAATCCCAACCTATCAACCCTCTTTTTTATTTGCTGGAGACCAGAAACAGAATTAAGAAGTCTACACTGTGATTCTACAGAAAAAAAAAATTTTTTTATATACTACTTTAAGTTTTATATACTATTTAAAGTTCAGTGAATTATTACACATCAATTCATTAATTTAAAAATTTTTTAATTTTTCTATCAAAATTCTACTTTCCATGTGGGGGTAGGAATCCACAATCTGTAGATGACTTCAGTAGTCAAGACATTTGTACTATTATGTGTCTAGCGTACAGTCACCGTAAACTGTATATCATTCGTAAGTCCATGACAAAAGTATTGTTTCCTCTGAAAATCATATACAATTTATTTTAAACAGCAACATTTGATTTCCATTCAATTTGCAGCATCTGATTTCCCTTTAAATGCAATCCAATTGCAACATCCAATTTCCTTTTAAATTCAATCTTTAAATTGCAATTCCTACATCTAATTTCCCTTTAAATTTCAGCAATTAATTCATCTTTAAACTGTAACATCCAATTTATCTTTAAATTGCAACATCTTGAATCTTTAAAGGGCAACCTCCAGTTTCCTTTTAAATTTATCTATAACTGCCACTGGTCATATCTATAAAACACACAAAGAGTATAAAACAAGGCAGACAAAGAAATATTTTCTCTTATCTTAAAACAAACATTTGCTTTTAAACGTAAAATTGACAGAGGGAAAAAAATCACATTTCTTTGCAGTAACAAGGTTTATTATGCCTGCATTAGCCAAACAACCATGATGAAGCAAAACATTGAGATCACAATAGGGATCATTCATTGTTTCACACTTCCGGAATGATGTCTGAAGATTGGATGTTATCTTGACAATAAATATCACAGGCACCCTGAATTGTATCATTATGTGTGAAATATCCCTGAATGCGATGTTGTTACCTAAAGCAACCTTTATATCCAAGTGTATAAGAAAAAACTGGAAGCAAGAAATTACGGTGCCGAAATATGCAGTGTTTCACTTCAAGCTATATTGTTAATACAAGTGGGATTCACACTGTAATTTTCTGTACACAGAATTTCAGGAATCGGCATATATAAACAGACTAAACATTGCCTGCATCTTCTCAAACACTGTAAAGAGATCTCGCATAAACTTGTACAAAACATAGTAATACTATGCAATTGTTTTTAAAAAACAATGATTTTTTTGCTACTAGCTTGATTTTTTACTTCTTATAGACTCATTCTGACACATTAGCAAACAGAGAAGACCAAGAACTGACAATTTTTATGGGAGCAGTCTGATCAGGGTCTCCTCTGTTTGTTCAAAGAAAATTGTAGCTGAGATTCTACATGTCTGCATGGCATTAGAAAAATCGACTGTTTTACTATGCAATTTAAAGTTAAGTCAATTAATATTTATCACATCATTAATTTATATATGAATATTCATGAGGCAAGGGTCAAGTATGATATTCAGATAACCCACGGCTGCTGATTACGCTACTCTCCATACATCAATGATGAAGGAAAAGATTGAGGAAATGACACACTGGGTGCATGATGAGTGACAGGGTTTTCCTTCAGAATCGAAGTAGAAGGCTAATTTTAAATTGTAGGAGGTGAGGGGGTCTGGGGGTCCTATGTTTTCTTGTGATTTTTTTTCATTTTCTTTGGCTGGCCAGGAAAAGATTTAAGGCGGTCAAACCTACTGCCAGCCACCTGTTAAGGAAAACCCTGAAATGTAACATATTAAAAAAAACAAAAGAACCAAGATGGCCCTGAAGACACTCACTAAGAAATATTGTTTTGATTGTCTGCACAAGTTAATATATTTTAGCAAAGTTGTAATGAATACATAATCCATGCAGATATACAGCAAGATCATTTAAATTATAAAAAAAAAACAGTACATGTTGTCCAAATTTGAAGGCTGTGGCATAAAAAATCCTTAGTTATATTAAAAGGGCCATAACTCCTGGCCAACTTTGCTGATAACAGCCATAATCAAACTTAGCCGAGGGATTATGGCAATAAACATTGTCATATTGTTTAAAGATGGTTCCTTAAGATATGAAGCAGCTAGAGTACAAACGAAGTGAAATCTGGCATTTTCTAACATTAAAAGGGGCATAACTCCAGACTTAATTGAGAAATACCTGCCATATTCAAACTCAAAATAGTATTTTCAAAATATCTTAAAATGCATTAAGTGTAAGTGAAATTTATCTTAATTACACCTGCAATATTATTGATCTTTTCCCTCAAAGATATGCTTGAAAAAACACAGACTCTTATTCTAGAGGGAAAAAAATCCAGCCCCCCCCCCCCCCACACACACACACACAACAACCCCAATAAACCTGAACATCAATATAGGTCAAGCTATGCCCATAGTATGTTGCAGTTTATGTTGACTTGAAAGTCTAGAGCAAACACACAATATTACTGATGGTGACAATAAAATCTTAGACATTTCTGGAATTTACCATCTCTCTAGAGATTCCATTGTGCATGAGTAAGGCTTCTCTCACACATTGAAATCTATAATCCGGAATGTAATCACATATTAAAACTGAAGAGTTCATTTACACCGAGACTTTGGATTTTAAAGGCCCAGTTTCCGTAAACTGTATCGCGGTCATCTGAATTTGCATTTGGTTGGTAAATCACATAGACAAGGGTTACAAACTATATGCTCAAAGTCAGCATGTTGAGCCCACATCCATTGATGCACAATAAAGGGAGATAACAAAAACAAACCAGAGTTACTGTTCTTGCACCTCACACATGCAGTGAACATTTATGAAAGTTTTTTTTTTTTTTTTTTTTTTTTTTTATATGTGGGAGATAAGGACATTCTATACACCACAATAACCATGACATTTCACCTCTAAGTGTGACCTTGACCTTGAAGCTAATGACCCAACTCTTGAGCATGGAAGCAAATCTTACTGCCAAATTATTCAAGAATGCTTTAATCCAGGGATTAGTTACAGACATGACAAGCAAATCCAGCAGCATGACCTTTCACCTTTACGTATGACCTTGACCTTGGAGTAAGGACACGTTTTTGCACAACGCAGTCTCCCTGAAGCAAACCATACTGCCAAGATTTTTGAAAATCATTTAAATCCTGTCTATGTTACAGCACCGAAAAGTAGATCCAGACAATGCACAGACACCAAACTGCTAATGTTAAAGATATGCAAATCTGCTGCAAGCAAACTGTGAACAATCCTGGATTGCCATTTACTAATCTGATGTCATTTTACCACAACCAGTTTGATCAGGATTGAGTTTGCATCTTAAAAATACCAATGAACAGAAAACAGTATAAAACCTTGTTTCTTAACTCCCCTCAAAGTCATCGTAAAATAACTTTATTTTTCATGTATTTCAACCAATATTGTGTCGAAACCATTTATCTATGTAAAACAATACATGTACATGTATGTATAATCATTTATTCCTTATTCCTTACAATGCTGTGGGCACTTGTAACTGCCTTTGCAACCAGTGCAGACCTAGATCAGCCTGCACATCCATGCTGCCTAATCATTGTCTGCACTTTTCCCTCTCTAATCAACAAATTTTCAGCAGGCACCCCAATAAACAATTGCTGGTACAGTCTAAAATGGAGTATGGACCAAGTCCATAAGAACAAGTTTGCAGTACGCTTAAAAAAAAATGTTTTTGAAATATGTAAGACAAGTCTAGCAGTTTACTGCATTCAATCTTTCAAAACTTGCAATCAATTTCTCTGTAAAACAACAATCTCTGAAGTATGCCAAAAAGATTTACCGTGATGCGCTATCAAAACTTTGGAAAACTTTCAAAGTTGTTTATGAACACGTAAATCAAAATATATAAATAACTGCAAAATGTTGTATACCAAAACCACCAAGCCTAAGTTGAAAGACAAGCCTCTAGGCTAAAATAACAACTCCTGTGCAAAAACAAAAATCATCTGAAAAAGCATAAAACATACGCGAACAAAGAAAACATTTTGACACTTCTCTTTCTTCTTGCTGAATAAACTTTAAAATAACACACGCATATGTCTAGATATGTAAAAAACGTAGAAATTATTAACACTAGAAGGATTCAGTTACAAGCATTATTCAGCTATTTTTGATCTGTTTCCTTATTGGTTTTTGATATCCACACTTTCTCATATCCTTTCACTAGACAAAAAAAAAAATAATAGTAATTACTGAAAATTAGGTATTACCTTTACAGATGAACAGCAAAAATAACATTTCCATGCATCACCATGATATTAATTTTGAGAAGAACTGATCACTTTCTTTATTAAATCTTCTTCTTTGGAGTGAGTATGAGTTTCAGCAAATTACCAATTATGACCAATTCCAATTTTCAGTTATAAGCTGAAATGAAATCCTCGAAAAAAAAAAAGTGGGTAACATTTCATACAAACCATAATCTAAAAGTTAATCAAATCAAAATTATATTTCTGTAGTGGAAATTCATTTTGCACATAAAGTCACTATCTTACTGATGATTAAAAAAGGAATTAAAAACAAATATGAGCACTGGACTTTTGACTAATCTGATGGTTGGACACAAAACGAAATTGCAGACTCACCCTGTGTTCCAAATGACAATTATTAGGTAAATAAGAATGCAACCAATTTTTTTCCTGATCAGACTGCTCACTGCTTGTAAGGGCATCTGAGATATGGAGGTAATTCTACATCAAGAAAGTTATGTAGCTCTGGGTCACTTACTTGGCAATAATTTGCTAAAAGCAGCCTAAGACCTAAATCAAGAGATAAGCTACTTGGCAAAATATTGTATATTCTCAGAGCGAATTCTCGGAGGTGCGTGCCAGAACAATTTAAAAAATGAGAGTTGAACAGTTTTCACTAAAACCACATCAAGAATTACAATTGTTTGATCTACTGATGACTAGTTTTACAGATCAAAATGAGTTTACCAATCCTTGCAATATAAAAAAAGAATAAGGAAAACCAAGGTGATTCATACACCACCTTGTTTTCATGTAATGTGTGTTTAGGACAGGATGTGCCGCGATACCTATGTAGGTCCGGACGTGGCGTGATATCTATGTAGGATGGATGTGATATCTATGTAGGACGGGATGTGGCATGATATCTATGTAGGACAGGACGTGGCATGATATCTATGTAGGACGGGACATGATATCTATGTAGGATGTAACGTGGCGTGATATCTATGTAGGATGGAACGTGGCATGATATCTATGTAGGATGGAACGTGGCATGATATCTATGTAGGATGGAACGTGGCGTGATATCTATGTAGGACGGGACGTGGCATGATATCTATGTAGGATGGAAGTGATATCTATGTAGGATGTAACGTGGCGTGATATCTATGTAGGATGGAACGTGGCGTGATATCTATGTAGGATGGAACGTGGCATGATATCTATGTAGGATGGAACGTGGATGATATCTATGTAGGATGGAACGTGGCATGATATCTATGTAGGATGGAACGTGGCTGATATCTATGTAGGATGGAACGTGGCATGATATCTATGTAGGATGGAACGTGGCATGATATCTATGTAGGATGGAACGTGGCATGATATCTATGTAGGATGGAACGTGGCATGATATCTATGTAGGACGGGACGTGGCATGATATCTATATAACCCCCAATTCTGTGAAGCTCAGAGTAATATGGAAATGTTCAGTTATTTTATTTCCATATCTACTCTTTTATCTTTGACTTTGACATTTGGCCATGCCATTGTTGCTACTACAGGAATGATAAATATCAGCTATAATACCCCATGCTACTACAACAAATGCAAACAACTTTTCAGGACCTTTACAAGTAAGTTTAAACTTATTTATTTTATGTCCACCGGGAAACAAGTTCAAACAAATCATCTAATATTAATAGAAATATGAATTCCTTTTCAAACAAGCATAAAAAAATCTTCTTCACCCTTTTTTGTAAAAAGTAATATAGCAACAACTGAAACCACTGTGGTCCACCTAAGAAAATTGTAAAAACAGTAAACATATCGTAACATTTTTCTCTCAAGTACAAATACAATTGCAGAAAGACATCTGATTAGAGATTTGTAACAGAGATTGACATTAAATCAATCTGGAAGAATGCAGGCAATGTAATAAGATAGCTCCAGGTCACTCTCTCAGCCTGACGGATCTCGAATCTGGTCCAAAACTAGACGCTGACATCAGACTAACCGGCCAGAGAAAAAATACCGTGCTGCGGAAAATATACGGGTTAGTGATGAACCTAGCTGTAGGGGCTTGGGAAATGGCAACCAGAAAAAGGAAAATTATTTGTCAGGCTTAGCTTATTGGCCTGGTGAGACTATTTAGGAGATTGTGTGAAAATGTATGGATTTATATTGGTCTGATTGAGCCTGTACCACACAAGAGATATGGTGGAAGTCAATGACAAGGCCAGTATAAACCAAATCAGCTTGTTGGTTGCACTGGCAGTATGGTGAGATTTTAGGCTTTTTATTACTAATTAATTTCCCTAGTTCTTTTGCAATCAGTAACATTAATGCTTGCAATGCTGTGGGCATTTGTGACTGCCTTTTCCACTGGTGCAGACCAAGATCAGCCTGCACATCTGTGCTGTCTGATCATGGTCTGCACTGTTTGCTTTTTCACCAAGCATCCCCGTAAACAACTAATAGTAGAGTCTAATATAAAGAAAGGAAAAGTCCAATTAATAAATTTAGGATGGTAAAGGTTAATTGGAAACTATTTCAGTAAGACCCATTTCTTGCAAGGAACTTGGTATGGAACCTGAGAAGTGAAGCAGACGTAAATATTAATACTATCAGGAATAACGCTGATGCCACCAGTGATGTCACTTCCTTTGGTTTGTGTTTGTTTTTTTTACTTTTAATTAGAAAACGGGTACAAACCTAACACAGTGTGTTGAGTTTTATGATTGTAGCTAAGAAATTTTGGTGCCGTGACCAGGATCTGAAACCTAATATACTGACATACTAACACTTTGTGGTCCATCTACAGATCCGAAAGTTGTGGCTTTGAACCCCTTTGGGAGCAAGGATTTGTCATGACCTTCCCAGGCACAAAGTACTTATCTAACCCAAGAACCGTAAAGCGGGATAAGTATAAGTTGTAAAAACTTGTTTCGCAATTGACATAACATAAAAAGGAAGTTTAAACTAGTTTAAAAAGCCTTGGAAATTACCAGACTATCTACAGCTGTATATCTCCCTATGGTATGGACCTTTAATCTAGTTTATACCATTTGAGGCACGATAATAAAGTTTAATGTAACAACATTTTACTGGTCTTTACAGACTATGAGACCATAACAGAGAAACACTTAAATGTTGCAATTTAGTACTAAAGAGACCTTTAAGCAATTTGCATAATCTTTCCCTGCAAAAGGAGTATACCTTTTAGAAAATTGTGTAATCTTTCCCTGCTAACGGAGCAGACCTTTTAGAAATTTGTAATCTTTCCCTGCAAAAGGAGCAGACATTTTAGCAAATTGTGTAATCTTTCCCTGCTAAAGGAGCAGACCTTTTAGCAAATTGTGTAATCTTTCCCTGCTAACGGAGCAGACATTTTAGCAAATTTTGTAATCTTTCCCTGCTAAAGGAGCAGACATTTTAGCAAATTGTGTAATCTTTCCCTGCAAAGGAGCAGACCTTTTAGCAAATTGTATAATCTTTCCCTGCTATAGCAGCAGACATTTTAGCAAATTGTGTAATCTCTCCCTGCTAAAAGATTACACACACATACATACACAAAGTTATGGACATCATATGTATAGTGTAGAATTTCACAATGACTGGTAAGTCCATGAAAGAGTAAATACAACATTCTGAAGATTATGAAGTTTCTTATGACATATAAACAAACTAAATTGCATCAAACCTCATTATTTTCGAAGAATATATGACTAATAGAATTCAAGTTAGCTGCAGAGTAAATTAGTAATACATTTCTTTTGCCATCGGCTTTTGCAAACAAATGCTTGAAAGAGAATGTTTGTTTGTTTGGGTTTAACATCCCACCAACAGTTTTATCAGTTATTGGAGACTCTTGTCAAATGAGATACATGAATAAACACTGCATCACAGCAACATCACTACATTTACCCAAGTGGCACTGTCCCACATCCAGTATTGTCATTCTGACAAATGGCCAACCAGTCCTGGAACTACCCTTATATGCTGAGCGCCAAGCAAGGGATATACCAGTACCTTTTTTAGCAACTCTTTCTGAGGGATGAAATCAAATGTAATGAATAAAGTCAATTCTCTTATTCAATTAGAATTTCTTTTCAAAACCAAATTGGATCTTTTGTTATGATCACCTTCTGTTCTCACAAAATGTCAGTATTTTACCATTAACTTGCGATATTTCAGACTTTGTCAAGCAGCAAATACTTAAAACCAATAAATGTATCCAAATATTGACAAATACTTTCATGGCGCTATTAGTCTTATTGGCTTTAGATTATACTCTGTTGGTGAAGTCAACAGCTGGTTGAGAGCTAACGCAAGCTTTTCAAATAGCTACTTTATTAAGCTCAGACTTTCCTTTAAAAAGAAATTCTTTTAAACTAATAGAATCATAACAAGAGCTGTCAGAGGACAGCATGCTCAACTATACAAAATTCAATTTTTGCCCTGTATATAAAAATAGTCAAAAATGATATACCTTGATAGTCTGATACCCCTAAATATGTTTATGAAGTCTAAAATCAATCCCATGCCTAGTTACTGAGACATAAGCATGCAAAATTTTAACCAAGTATCCATATGGCTTTAAGGCCATACTTTAATAAAAAAGTCGAAGTTAAAAAGTGGCCCTATTCTGCATTATATTCAGTCAAAAACTATCTGCCACTAAAGTATGATACCACTGAACATATCAAAGAAGTTTAAAATCAAACCCATGCCTGGTTACTGAAATTTAAGCATGAAATAAATTCCTTGCATGCAAAACTTTAACCAAAATTTCTAGGTTAAAAAGGGGCAATAGTTTGTTATATATTCCATCAAGCTTTATCTTCCTTGATAGTATGATACCCCTAAATGTATTAAAGATGTTTCAAATCAATTGCATGCCTGGATTACTGAGATATAAGCATGAAAGTACTGTGCAAGCAAAGCTTTAACCAAAATTTCTAAGTTAAAAAAAGGGGCCATAATTTGTTATATATTCCAACAAGAGTTATTTACATTGGTTTCCTGATGCCCTTTAACATATTCATAAACTTTCAAGTCAATACTATGAATGGTAATTGAGATACAAGCAAGATAGTAGCTTGCATGCAAATACCTAAATTTTCTATTTCATGCGAAACTTAAACCAAAATTTCTAAGTTAAAAAGGGGCAATATTTTATATTAAATTCAGTCAAGAGTTATCTACCTTGCTTGTCTGATGCCCCTGAAGCTATTTATAAACTTTCAAGTCAATACCATAATTGGTTATTGAGATATAAGCTTGATAGTAACTTTAATCAAAAGCTACAACACCAGTTGAACGCCGACACAAATGTGACTACAATAGCTTTCATATTCTTCGAAAAGTCAAACTAATAAAAATGAGTGATTATAGTATAAAACACAATACTGCAAAATCATTCATTTTCGTTGACATTAAATTTTGTTGATTATGTACCTACAGGAATTTCATGGGTACATTTATTTGTGGATCTATGAGGTCTATAGAAAAGACAAGTTTTCATGGGGATTAATATTCATTGATAAAACCCTTCACAAAATTGATGAAAATTAGTGTCCCACAAAAATTAATGATTTCACAGTACATTTAAGCTAGCACAGATAAACCTGTGTAAACAGACACTTATACGAAGCCTGTGTTAATGGCCATTAAGCAGCTGACCTGTTTAAAGATTCCATTAAAGACCATTCTTCCTCTATTTAGCACGCACCTGCACTTAGTGGCCATTTTTCTTGATCACATGACCAACCAGTTAATAGGTGTAATAACTGATGTTATTGACAGTTGTGGTTAAAACTGATGCGATTGGAAGATTGGAAAATAAATTAAAGATATTAAAAATTGAACTTGGAAACTAAAATCTAGTTTTTATGGAGGAGGAAGAGCAATGTTATGCAATGTTAATGAGACATGGTACATTTTGATAAATGAAAACTAGAAATATCACTGAAGGTTATGAACAGCCTCGTCATTTTCATTAAACAAAAGCTGTAGAACAGTCATCTTGATTTTGATTTTTTGTCACGAATGCACAGACATCCCGACAAACAAACCAACAGAATGACTCCTATATACCCCCTCTAAAACTTTGTTTGCATGTGTAAAAATATATGATATGGCACTCAAAATGACACACAATGAAAACAGGGTTAAACATTGAGTCAGTTTGGTGATTCATACAGAAGCTTAAATATCTAAGACGGGAAATCCTTCAGTAGATTGTTTTCCTCTATTTAGACACCGAGCAATGGACAGCTATACTGTATATGCTGTTAACATTTTGCGTTAAATGTTAATTGCACCCTAAACCTAAAATCCCTGCTGCTTATTGTCTGAAGCATCACTATATATTTCCCAGACTTATTCAGCTCCAGGGGAATCCTATCTAATACACACATAGGATTATTATAGAGTAGTCAATCTGTCGAATTCCATCTCGTGTGCGTGTGTTCTTAATAGGCTTTCAAGGCCATGTTTACTGATCAGGAAAAGAGAAAACCATCACAACACCTCAAATATCTGTAAATACCTTGGCAAAGTAAGGAGGAACTTTAAATTTCTTTGTAAATGTTGAGAAATAGCAGGAATAGGAATGTACATAAGAACTGTTTTTTGGGGGGTTTAATGTTCCATTGATAGTAGTTCAGTCATTTGGAGACAATGTCTACTTGAGACAGATATTAAAAGTGCTGTCACACTGCAGTATCATACCACAGACATGTAGCATGATACCACACCCAGTCACATTATCCTGACACCGGGCCAAACTGTCCTCAGGAAAGTAACCTCATAAGCATGGAGCTACCAGTACCATTTTTAACAACACATATACCTTACAAAAACATATACCCTAAAAAATTTAAAGAGTTTGGTAATATTTAAAGGATTTTCTCTTGCATTTTTTTTAAGTCTTTGAGTATTTGCGTTAATAATAGACTAAATATAAGCTGACAGTAATCATAGGAAAGTCATTGAAAATACTTTTTTTTCATAAACCCCTATCTAATACATGAATATTCATCAGGTCAAGGGGTAAGACAAATCACTTGAAGTTAAACTACCAGGAACTCCTTTACAAACTGGGTATATCAGCTGACAATATGTCAACCCTAAAAAGCCCGATCAGAATCAAGTCCCCGTCTGGCCAGGTTATACAGGACTACCCTCTTATTTTAACCCTTTCCCTCATATAGACTCATTTTGATGCACTCAATAGGTACCACATAAAGCCTGATCTGCAGAAAACCACAGTTAAACCTTACCAAATTTAATTACAAAATCCTCATTTCCAGACCACTGAGGAGCAGTGAACAGCATAAAACCTGATCAGCCTGCGAGTTACTTGCAGGCTGATCTGGTTTTATGTTGTTCGCATAGGTCTTTTCATGGTTTCCTCTTTGAGGGAAAGGGTTAAGGAGCAGAAAAGAAGCTACCAATAATGAAACCTGATCAGCTGATAAGTTACATGTTGAGACATCTTGAGTTTTACTGATTGCATTGGTCATTTTTATATACGGTTCACTGAGGTTGCACAGAACTATGATAAACAATATATCCAAAAAACAACAACAAACAAAAAAAAAACACAATAGATAATACAACACTTTTATAACTGTCTTTAAATAGGAAAAAGTTTATCAAAAATAAATATGCAAAATTACATTTCTTTAAATTTTGATTTAAAAAAAAATGACAATAAAAACATCAACAACAAAACAACATAAATTATGACAACCTTAAATTTAACAATTAAAGACACAAAAGATATGGTTACATTAAGCATGAAAAAGCAATTGGCAGCATAAAAATTGACAAAAAAAGTCAAAACTGTTTTTCTCAAAGCAGCTTACAGCACAACTTTGATTTACAACATTGTTAATACCTTTTTTCTCCTTCTATGTATCAGCTGTTTGCGCTGTAAAAAGTCAACACACATTTTTTTAGGTGAAAAAAAAGAAAGAATAATCTTAAAAGCCTTAACATTGCTTGTAATATGTCCTCTTGTCTAATGATAATGTATTGGCATGATTTTTTATTTTCAAAATGATTTATTTCAAACAATCATGCATGTAGATTTATCACTGTTTATCATTATATCATTACTTATCATTATATCACTACTTATCATTATATTACCAATTATCATTATATTACCAATTATCATTATATTACTACTTATAATTATATCACTACTTATCATTATATTACCAATTATCATTATATTACTACTTATCATTATATCACTACTTATCATTATATCACTACTTGTCATAATATTACCAATTATCATTATATCACTACTTATCATTATATCACTACTTATCATTAAATTACCAATTATCATTATATTACTACTTATCATTATATCACTACTTATCATTATATTACCAATTATCATTATATCACTACTTATCATTATATTACTACTTATCATTATATCACTACTTATCATTATATTACCACTTATCATTAAATTACCAATTATCATTATATCACTACTTATCATTATATCACTACTTATCATTATATCACCACTTATCATTATATTACTACTTATCATTATATCACTACTTATCATTATATCAGTACTTATTATTATATTATCAATTATCATTATATCACTACTTATCATTATATCACTACTTATCATTATATCACCACTTATCATTATATTACTACTTATCATTATATCACTACTTATCATTATATCACCACTTATCATTATATTATAAATTATCATTATATCACTACTTATCATTATATCACGACTTATCATTATATCACCACTTATCATTATATTACCAATTATCATTATATCACTACTTATCATTATATCACCACTTATCATTATATTATCAATTATCATTATATCACTACTTATCATTATATCACTACTTATCATTATATCACCACTTATCATTATATTACCAATTATCATTATATCACTACTTATCATTATATCACCACTTATCATTATATTATCAATTATCATTATATCACTACTTATCATTATATCACTACTTATCATTATATTACCAATTATCATTATATCACTACTTATCATTATATCACCACTTATCATTATATTACCAATTATCATTATATCACTACTTATCATTATATTACCACTTATCATTATATAATCAATTATCATTATATCACTACTTATCATTATATTACCAATTATCATTATATCACTACTTATCATTATATTACCAATTATCATTATATTACCAATTATCATTATATTACCACTTATCATTATATTATCAATTATCATTATATCACTACTTATCATTATATTACCAATTATCATTATATCACTACTTATCATTATATTACCACTTATCATTATATTACCACTTATCATTACATTATCACTTATCATTATATTATCAATTATCATTATATTACTACTTATCATTATATTACCACTTATCATTATATTACCACTTATCATTATATTACCACTTATCATTATATTACCACTTATCATTATATTATCAATTATCATTATATCACTACTTATCATTATATTACCACTTATCATTATATTATCAATTATCATTATATCACTACTTATCATTATATTACCAATTATCATTATATTACTACTTATCATTATATCACTACTTATCATCATATCACTACTTATCATTATATTACCACTTATCATTATATTATCAATTATCATTATATCACTACTTATCATTATATCACCACTTATCATTATATTACCAATTATCATTATATCACTACTTGTCATAATATTACCAATTATTATATAACTACTTATCATTATATCACTACTTATATTATCAATTATTATATCAGTACTTATTATTATATTACTGTTTATCATTATATCATTGTTTATCATTATTATCACCATTTATCATTATATCATGGTTTATCCTTTTATCATTGTTTATCATTTAGTTACAAGTGAAGTTCCTTTATATCATGAAACAATAAAACCTGTAAACAAAGGCCGCTTAAGGGAAATTAAAAAAACTGGCCTTTATCTGGAGGTGTTTGCTATTTAGGATTTAATTCTCTATCACTAGCCTTAGTTCACAGGTTGGCTGTGAATACCTGGCAGAATTTGAGAACCTGTGATGGTTCAAAATATGTCAAAAATGATTTGTTATTAATTCACTCACATGTTTACTTTTTTTTAATACATATTATTAAGCACATTATCCCCATCATCAATTATTAATACAATTCAATTAATTTTCAACTTACAAAATGCAATCATATTTAAATAAACGTGAAAATTATCACCACTTAGTGATAAGACAGAAGACAGAATTTGGAACTTTATCTGTGAAGTAGAACGGAGGGAAATTCTATCACAATAGACCCAAAATGATGTCTGAACACAGAAAATATGTGCTACCATAGAACATCACTGCAAGCAACCCTTTTAAAAAATCACCAGCTATAGACTTGGTGTCCATTGGGCCACATTACATTGGCTTTCACAATATAACAAAGCTTTATAGATGGATCAAAAAACCAAGTGTAACATCTACCTGTACAACTAACTGTAGACACATCACAATTTTATCAACTACATAACTCCCTTGATGGACCCCACAAGGAGTTTGTGGTTGATAGAATATCATTCAAACTTCAACTTCCCATTCTGAAGGTTAGTCTCATTTAAGTTTTCAATTAAACTTCAACCATCTACAAAGGTAAGTCTTGTTTAATTTTTCAATTAAACTTAACTTCCAATACTGAAGGTAAGTCTCGTTTACTTTTTCAATTAAACTTCAAACTTCAACTTCCTATTCTGAAGGTAAGTTTAGTTTAATTTTTCAATTTCTGTAATGTCTATATTCCATCTTCTACACTCTGGAGAATATTTCACAAATTTGTCTAAATTAACTTTTGGAACCCTTTACCTCAGACAGACACATTTTGATGCCTCGGCAAACAGCCTCTGATGACCCAGACTAGACAAGAAGCTTTCTGATCAGAGTCCTCTGTTTGCTTACACAATATCATAGCTCCGATTCTACAGTCTGCAATTAACATGACGCTAAAACGCCCTGAAATGAATACGCATACCGGTTTAACCAGTGAAAAGCAGTACAATCCTCCAACAAACAAATGCACGTGAATCTTGCTTTAAATAGTTACCTTAGTTTAACAACCTCTGACAAATATTTGAGGCAGGGATATACCTGTTCTGGCATCATGTTAATTCAGTTGGAGATCAGTTAATTAATATTCATCAAGCCATAAATTTGTACATGAATATTCATGAGGAAAAGAGTTATTGTTATTATACAACTCTTAAAAGAAACCATTTACATTTACATGACCCATTCCTTTAAATAAAAGTCTTACATAACTCAAACTCTGTTTTTGACTAAAACAGCTGTATCATACAGATTTGCTTGTGGTTTTTCAAAATATCTTTGAAATTCCTTCAACAAAGATGAATTGGAAATTACAGAGAAAGACAAACATAATATTTTATGCTATACAGTTACATTGCATGACAGATCTAAGGATAAATAGAATTAATTATCTTTACAATTTGTACCTAAAAACTTTTCCTGCTTGCTGGATTATGTCCTTAATTAATTTCATTTACCTTGTCACATGCACAAATGCATCACATTTTTCCTATCTTGTAATAATTTGTCTGGTCCCAACTTTTATTACATTATATCTTCAGCTTAATTCTTAATAACACGGGGCGACTTCAAGTCCATATATTCAAGTCTAACTTGTCTGTTAGTACTTGTTGATTATTATTCCATAATTTTATATTCAAAAGTATTTTTAAATGGCAATATCACATTTAACCAGTCATGATGGCCAAGTAGTTAGAGCATCCATCCTGGAATCTGGAGGTTGTGGGTTCGATCCTCGGGCACAACATTCCAAAGTCCAAAAAATTCCCAAATGACTGGAATTCTGTCCATGGGATGTTTCACCCAATCCAACAAACAAACTTGGCTTATAGTACTAGCTGATTATTTTTCCATAATATTTTATTCAAAAGCATCTTTAAAATGACAGCATCCCAATTATTAGACAGATATATCTTGTTCTAAATTGAAATACAAGCTTGCTAATGCAGACTTAAATCAATCCTATTTGAAAGGAAGAGAGGACAGTTCTCAAATCATCCGCAGAATAATTCTACCATGGTGTGCTTTTGTTTCCAAAAAAGTAAGACAATAGAATGCGACAATTGAATTTCAGGATCATAATTAAGGAAAAAAGTCTGACACTGGGTAGACATCCAGATGATTTCATCTGAAACACATAATATAATCAGCATTTTCTTGAATGTCGTATCCATTAAATGTTACTTAATACTTTGCAAATTAACAAAACCATTCTTTAATTGAAATATAAACAACTGGTCTTTAATTGTCTGAAATTATTAGTGTCTGTGATATCACAATACTGTGATTGTCTCAAGAACAAAGAGATCAAAAAGATCCTATAATAAGAAAAATACCAAAAATTGCCAAAAAATTACCAGAAATACATAAGAATGATTACAACTGAACGGCAATGAAAACTCAATAGAATCTTTGTCCACAAGCACTCACTGTCAATGGATAGAGAGTGTTGCTTTAGTCTTCATTTATATACTGACGGATGAAAAATGGAAAAGATGTCACAATGTATGAGGCCGCTGTCGGTTCGACAGGCTTATAGCGTAGTACAGTTCAAACTGCGAGGCTATGGGGGATTGGAATATTCATATTGGACCAAAGATGATAAATCAAGCAGTGCTGAGAGAGAATCCTGTTCTAATGAGATAGTGGGAAGTCAGCGGTGACCTGACCATGCCTCGAGATAAGTATCGTATACACTTTAGATAGACGGAACTGTATTTATTGTTTTAGAGCAGTGAGAGAACTATTTTTTTTCTTTAGTAGCAACATTTTCTTTTGTGTGTAAAATCTGAATCTGATATTAAAATTCAAATTATTAGCTACATATAAGGCATGATAATGAGGAAATCCCAAAGGAGCAGTTTCCAGTTTTAACTAGGTCTTTTCTCCAATGGCAAAAAAGTTGTTACCTTTACGTGCAGATGGACATTTCTTTGTCCGGGCTGCAATTTTGTTATGCAATTTGATATTTTAAAGTAAAATAAAGTAACTCGCAGGCTGATCAGGTTTTATGCTGTTCACTGCTCCTCAGTGGTCTGGAAATGAGGATTTTGTAATTAAATTTGGTAAGGTTTAACTGTGGTTTTCTGCAGATCAGGCTTTATGTGGTACCTATTGAGTGCGTCAAAATGAGTCTATATGAGGGAAAGGGTTAACAGACAACTAAGCACAACTTTTTCCCCTAAGTATAGGCTTTTTCTACAAATGAAAATCGTTCAAATATTCATTTGGTCTTATCTTATGTCATCATCCATTTAAAGGTCATAAGTTAGGTAAGACAGCTACGCAAAGACCTTAAATAACCTAACAGAGATCAGCAACTCTGATATAACCAAAGAGCAAGTCAAGAGAAGCTCATATTAAGTTATGTGTAAAATAATATGACCGTGAGATATTGTGAGATGTGTAAAATTACTCATATCACATATAAATATATTGAGATTTCTATATATTGCCGACTAAACCAAATATGTAATGTATACCTCTCATTAAAGAAAACTCTCTTTTATGAGTGATACTGTGGCAACTTTCTTTTATGAGTGATGCTGTGGCAACTTTCTTTTATGAGTGATGCTGTGGAGATGCTCTTTTATGAGTGATACTGTGGTGACTTTCTTTTTATGAGTGATGCTGTGCAGGCTCTCTTTTATAAGTGATACTATGGTGACTTTCTTTTATGAGGGATACTGTGAAGGCTCTCTTTTATGAGTGATACTATGATGGCTATTTTGTGAGTGATACTGTGGAGACCCTCTTTTATTAGTGATACTGCAGAGACTCTATTTTATAAGTGACATTGTGAAGGCTCTCTTTTATGAGTGATACTGTGAAGCCTCTCTTTTGTGAGTGATACCATTAAGACTCTCTTTTATGAGTGATATTGGGAAGACTCTATTTTATGAGTGATACTGTGAAGGCTTTCTTTTATGAGTGATACTGTGAAGACCCTCTTTTATGAGTGGCACTATGAAGACCCTTTTTTATGAGTGATACTGTGAAGGCTCTCTTTTATGAGTGATACTGTGAAGACTCTCTTTTATAAGTGATACTGTGAAGGCTCTCTTTTATGAGTGATACTGTGGAGACTCTATTTTATGAGTGATACTGTCTGTTAAGCGCTTGCAAGATGTTTAGGTTGTCAGCAAGATCTTGTTCAAATCCCATTCATCTGTTCTTTTAATCACAAGAAAAAAAAGTTATTTCAGACCATTTCATATCTCCGTTGAATATATCTTTGCTCTAGAAATACTTCAGCAGAATCTCCCTTAATGTTTATCTTGCAAATTTGCTCTTCTTCTTTAAGCCAAAAAATCTCAATGAATATTCACTCCTCATTTCCTCACTTCCAAAAGCTAATATTTCCAGTCACGAAATTTCTTTCACATTCATCCCAAAGCAAAACAAAACTGCATTCACCCTGAGCAACAATCAAAGAATAAGCATATGTAAAACAATCTCAGCAGGGCTCCGTGAATATCAAAGCCAATGTAACGGCGACATTACATTTCACAGAAGAGACACATAAAAGTTTCTGTAGAATGTTAACCGCTGTTGTCTGCAATCAAGAACTTTATGGCATCTTCTCTTACAAACAAGAAAACTAACATCCTGAATCCCTTCCGCAGAATTGCATTATTTGGTCATTATATGCAGGAGTATGGCTTAAAATGAGTTTAAAATGTTCAATGACTTTCTCGGCAGCGCATACGATTTTGGTGGCGATATTCAAAACTTTATTTCTTCAAGGATTGTTATAAAGCCAAATCTGATGAAACTAGACATTTGTACCATTTCACATAAACAGCAGCCATTTTAAATCTGTTATGTCTTCATGAATTTCAAAAATACTGTGGAATATTCCTATAAGGTTTTGTGACTCATGCTCAATATACAAGTATAGGGAAATCTGGGACCCATGTGTATGTGATGAATAAAATGACAGATAGATGATGGACATTGGCAAGTTATCTACACCCCACAAATCAGGGCCATTAAAAGTGTCATAATCATATAATAAATTGCATAACGAAGGAGATCATGACCTTTCTTCAGTATTAGTAAACCAGCCCCGTTTTCAGTTACCGTTCATAACGTTAGCATTTGTATCCCTGTGGTATCATAGGGTATAGAGTATAAGCTGGGGACCAAATCCGTAAAAATTGCGAGCGTTACATAGCCCTGATGTACACAACTGCACTGATACGCTACTTAGTGCAGAATGATACAGTACAGTGAAAATGGCTGCAGTAATTATACAAATCAGCAATGCTTGCTTTTGTTTACCGATAACCCCAATTCTCTTTAGGTTCTGGCTTTACAGTGACCAGAATCTGATTAGCCACTACAGTGGCGCTATCGTATCAGTTGTCAAAAATAGCGTATATCGTTTGTATCGCATCGTATCATATCGTATAGTATACTCAATCGCATCATAACGTATCCTATCGAATCACTCTAAGATTTTGGCAGTCTATGTTTCAGGACACCTTTTATTTATTTTTTTAATTTATTTTTTTATGAAAATAATTATTTTCAACATTTTGCGTATATGTATTATTTTTTATCAAATTATATTATGTAGTATAATCTTATTATTTGTTTAGTTATAATAACATTCTTTTACTTTTTATGTACTGGTATATACATGTGTAGTGGCCTACGTGACTTTCTGCAGCAGACGCCGTGCGTCGTTAAGCAATTTAATGCACGTGTGAAAAAATATGTATTCGAAAGCATTAAATTGGTATTGAAGTATACGTTGAGCTACATTCATTCCTGTAAGTTTATTTGAGGTGTTAGATCAAAATTTTCATGATTACATGTCTGAAAATTAACAATTTAAATCTGACCTAATTTTGCATAATCAAACTCTGATTTCGTCCAAGATGTTGCTTCCATTGAATAACTTATTTTCCGGGACCTTTCTCCTCTGCAGTGTTCGCTTGCGTGCTCTTATAAAAAACATTGAAAAAAAATGCTCGTAACTTACGCATATACCTACATTATAGTTCTAATGTGTTTTTTCTTTTTATTTCATACTTTATTTACCCCCACCCTCTCTCTCTCTCTCTCCACATATGCAAACATTAAAATAAACAAGTCATAATTCGCACAGAACATATTTCTTTTTCTTCTCTCCCTCTCTTTCAGTTTGAATAAGCAATAAAATATCAGGTCTTGGATTCAAAACCCAACCGGGGCACATTTCTCCGGTGATAGCGTCAAGACGTATAAAATTTGTACTAGATTCTCCCTTGTCTTGCATTCGGCAAATTGGGGTTGCTATGGGAACTCGGAGAACTCAGTACTGGTTCTAAGCAGGAACTTCTCTCCCGTGTATTGGTAAGTGCTAATCCCCTGACACGTTAAAGAACCAATGCGTCTTTAAGCGAAATGAGCTAGGGCCAATTTTCCGATGTTTCTTTTTAAAAAAAAAACTCACTTGTATCCAATCACTGTTTTTCCTTGTTTTTTTTAAAAAAAAAATATGCACCAGGACTCACTTGTATCCAATCACTGTCTTTTCCTATGCTTTCTTTTTCAGCAAAAAAAAAATATAAAAAAAAAAAAAGATAAAGAAAGAAAAAAAAACAGGATCCCTCAATAGAAGATTAACATACTGCCTTTGAGAATAGAGGCATACGGTTTTAGTCACATATTACCGATCTCTCCTTGTCCGTGAATACACAAATTCACTACATGATAAAAGTTAATGGGAAAAAATCTATAAATTCCATATTGTTACATGTATTGTTTGCTTAAAATATATCTGATTTTTTTTCTCATGTCTGTACATTTATGCATGAATGTGTATATTTAATCAACGTAATTGTATTTCACCAGACGCGTGTCATACCTTCTTGTCAGCAGGCACAGCATGTGTTAATTTTGATCGGATATGTCACCTTTATGTATCGCCAGTACCGATATATTGTCACTCACCCCCCACCCCCAAGCAGGCCTATTGTGAGAACATTATCACAGAAAGAACCAGGGTGTTATGTACAGTGAAACCTCGTTAGTCCGGGCTCCATTATTCCGGAAACCTCGCAATCCGGACGGTTTTCTCTTGGAACGGATCTCCGCAACATAAAAATGCTTCGATAATACGGAAATTCGCTTTCCGGATCCGGAAATCCATTTTGGAAACCAATCTTCCATTCTATGTTAAAATTAGATTCGATAATCCGGGCACCAGTTCAGGCTGGTAATCCCGCAATCTATTTTAAGACATTCTGATTACTTGTCGCGCATGACTGTCGCATTACCTGTTGATTGTTCACACATGTTCGCAAGCATTTCACACTAATTACACTGACGAGGGGGATGATTAAGGACATTTGTAGCCGCAAGCTATAATAGGAGGCCTGAGATAGGGATTAAAGAGGTAATAATTTTTCACACCCGCAGAGATGAGCTGTTAGATTAGCAAATAAAGCTAAGCGTTCTTTTGATTGGTTTCGTAATTTTTTTGTTGTGATTATGATGAATTTGATTGCAACTGTTTCGGCTTAATTAATTAAAACAAAGTTTTATTACTCACGAATATGTTTGTTTTCAGTTATCCTGTCACCTTCCATAGGTGTTTATTTTTTAATATTTAATTATGCTTGTTTAGGGGATGGGTATCATATTAAATCTCTATTGATAATTCTTTGAATAAAATGTACATGTATAATGTATATCATAAAATGATATAAAAAAATGAAAATAATAAAGATAACCATATCATATTGTTATTAATTTCCCCCTAATACATGTATAATAATGTGAAATCTGTACAAATGTATACATTTACATTAAATATGTAAATATAATCTAAAAAAAAAGTAAATGTAAAATTATTTCACACACACACACACACACACGGCTGGAGAGAGAGATAGAGAGAATGAAGAAAGACATAGGCAGTTTCATTAATACGGAAAATTCATTAATCCGGAAATTTCCTCAGGAACGAAAGTGTCCGGACTAACGAGGTTTCACTGTCACTGGGTAGCTTAGTCAAAAACTGTTCCTCTATTATAATAAATATTATACAATAATTTACAAGTAATTTAGAATAAATATACATACATACATACATACATACATACATACATACACTATAGAGCACTTACATATTATAAACTGTACCGACTAAATTAATACCTTCTGACTTTAAGCTCTGCCGCCTACGCGTTTTAGACTATATATTCACAACATTGCGAGTGCAGATAATGAATTGAGACCCTTAATACAGAAAACTCAAAATTCTTCATCCTACCAAGGAGTGCCCCGAAGACAACGGAGGAATCTACTAGACAACAACAACATGACTACAAGTTTCTTCCATTAATTGATTCATATTGTTTATTCCTTTATATGTATATCATTATTACAATATTATTCTAAAATTAAATTGTCATTATAGTCTGTTGCTTTTTCAGGGGGACCGCAATTGATACGATAGCGCCACTGTATTACTTTTCCAACATTATTACTGTCCCCTCATAATGTGTTCATATCACACTGTCTAAAACAACTATCTGAAATTTCAACTGAAAAGCAACTTGCAAATTATAACATGCATGAACTTACAAGGCGTTTCTGTTTTCTGGACAGTGCAAAATATCTGTTGATGGCCAATTAATTATTCAACAGTTTGCCAGTGTTACTAGCATGATATCAATCCAGAGTCTAGAACAGTGCTGAGCATGCACAATTTAATGAAACTGGTCTTCCATCACTTCAAGCTTCACCACTTTGCTGCATAAAGTTGTATTCTGCCCGAACATGCAAAGCAGCTGTTCTAATAAAACATGTCCATGACGGATAAAAGCCTTTTCTGGAGAGCTTTAAATGCAGGGCGTGCAAAACACAGCATTTTGTCAACTGCAGCAAAAATAACCACTTCATTGAAGCAAACTGTCAGACATTAAATTCTGCAACAGCTTTAATTGAAATTTGCAAAGCCCTGACTGCCATGGTCAGAGAATGTGTTGTATTTTCAGGCAGTAGAATGTACCAAAACATCGGAAAATAACACTTCATCCAGCCGGGTCGGATTGACAATTTTCTCATCTTGTTGACGGATAAATCTGAACTGACATAAAGTGCATTTGAAGCACTATATCTCAGAAAATGGGTACCTTTATTATTCCCTTAAAGTCAAGTCACAAGGCAATGGAACAATATTACAGTGTAAAAGGAATTAAGTCTCTGGTCCTCGCAGTATTTGTTCTTTATTCGATATAAAAAAGATGCAACTAAATGAAAAATGTATGGAACGAAAGATGCATTGGAGCGAAACATCTATGTAGTCCCAAGGACCAAGTAAAAGTTGATTTATGATGCGCTCGAGTAAAGCATCAGTCATTTTTCACATCTACCAGAACGACACATTTTGCTATGGCATGTCGGCCATTTTGACGTGTAATTAGCTAATTAGTACAGCACCCATGACACCAATTATACAATCTTCTTATTCAATAATCTACACATACAAAATCATGTTCAGATAATATCATATCATGGAAATGCCGATTTACCAGAATGTAGACTTTTATACAATATATACATGAAATTCATGGTTCATACCAATTTTCTGAGGCAAAATTTAAGGCCTAAAATTCAAAATTAAGGACTTGCTTAAACCACAACTTATGCTTTAAATTTTAAGGAATGAGAAGGATGAACCTCAATTTTTTAACAACTTGATAAACACTTTTTTATGATCAATACTGTAATTTCAAATTCCTGGTTAAGGGTTTATAAAAAATATTTTCAAGACAGACATCAAAGTCAAGGGTTTTTCCAGACCAACATCAAAGTCAAGGGTTTTTCCAGCAACATCAAAGTCAAGGGTTTTTCCAGACCAATATCAAAGTCAAGGGTTTTTCCAGACCAACATCAAAGTCAAGGGTTTTTCCAGACCAACATCAAATTCAAGGGTTTTTCAAGACCTGTGTGAAGCATGGTATTACAATGGCTGCAAAATGCAATCATGAATACGAGATGCATTGGAACGAAAGACACAATGGAACAAAGTAATTGCATGGACCGGTGCTACTTCGTTCTATCACAAATGGACTGTATATATGATTACAAACCCTGCTGATCATGATACGTATTGTGTCAGATAATGAGTACATATATTTCAGAATCTTTTATCACAGATGATTACAAGTTATAAAATACAAAATATCTGCTTTTGCTCTTTGTGTAGAATAAAACTGCTTTAGTATGAAGCTTTACTCTGTTTTAAGCATCTTTATTTATTTAACTTACCCCTTTCTCTCTGACAAATTGGGAAAAAAAGCAGACAGATGTCTGATCAGGGTCTCCTCTGTTTGCTCATAAAATAATGTTGACTGATTCTAAAGCTTGCTTGGTAAAGAGAATTTCATTGTTTCAAGTATCATTTCAAGTTCAGTAAATTAGTAATTCATTCAGTCCTTAATTTATATATGAATATTCATGAGGTAAAGGGTTGCTTACAGTTGCTCTCTTTAGCTAATGGATGTGCGTTGGTTCCCTGTTAGCATTCTATGCACTGCGATATAACGGGCGAAAACGCTCACATTAGCTAGTATTAAGGTAACTAAATGCATCTGTTCTATTAAGAGCCAGTAGTAGAGACATCAACAGCTGATTTCTTCTGAGGTGAGAGATTTAATTTGGAAAAAAAAAAATGCTGAGAACTTCGCTTCAGATTGCTAAGTAACAGAGTTTTCATTATAAACTGATTGCTGATCCAAGGTTAAAATCAAGAAAAATCAGTTAATTTTTGGCAATATTTGAAATTTTGAATGCTCAAAATCCCCCTTGATCCATGGCCAAAATTTCAAAAAAAAAAAAAAATGTTGCTATATTTATTAATGAAAACCCTGAGTAACCTGTGAAGAAATCTAAAGCTTTAAAGACAGCACTGTCAGTAAAAATCAAATACTCTTATGACTACCTCATATTTTTTCTAGCGTGCCAGACTATATTTACTGGGGAAAAAAAAATTTGTGTGACCTTGCACTAATCCGGAAAAAAGAGACGCTTTTCTGATGTAAGATCAATATGCGAATTCCAAGAAACTGTCCGGATATGTCAAGTAGGATACCTCCGAATATGTTGCATCGTAAACAGACAATCATAACATAAAAGCCAGACAGTCTAATAATGGGTAAATTTTAAAAAGCATCACTTCATCTCACTAAAAGCAGCAAGTCATACACAGTCTAATGCTTTGTTATTTTTTGTGTTACTTTTACGCATACCATTGGAAACAAGACTGGCTTTTACATGCCAGACATATCTTTCTTTTATTTAGGAACTGTTTTTTCTGACATGGTCACCAGGTCACCACTGAGTCCTAATAGCAGTCTAGAATGTCACAGAATTTGACATTCTATTCATTCCTGATTAACTGAGATGGCAATAACTAGCTCTTGGGTTTTGCAACTCATTTACAACTGTCATGACAACTGCTTCACTTCATATATTGAATTTATTCTGTTTTGTGGTGTTAGGAATTGACTTTAATCCAAGCTGCACCAGAAACATTGAAAGAAATCTTGTCTTCAGATGGTGCATGGTAGAAGTGAAGTAAGCATACCAAGAATAAAAGATTTTTACTAACCAAAAAATAAAGACTTAAATCATGACATTAAGAGGCACCATGGTACTGTGGTAACATACTTGACAGCTGTGCAAAACGTTTTTGATTCAAACCCCATTCAAGGCAATGATTTTTTATGACCTGACCAGGCAAAAGTACTGGTCCAATCCAGGAACTGTTGAGAACGATTAGTACAAGTTGAAAGAACTTCATTTCCAAATAAAACATGACAGATCACTTCCAAATAACCTTGGAACCAAATCATCAAATCTAACAATACTAGAAACTGGGCCCAAAATACGGCAATGACCAAAACTTTGTCTTCAAATGCACAATAGCGCAGAATTGTGAAATGTTATTGGGATCTTAACTCTTTCCCTCATAGAGGACACCATGAAAAGACCTATGCGAACAACATAAAACCAGATCAGCCTGCAAGTAACTTGCAGGCTGATCTGGTTTTATGCTGTTTGCTGTTCCTCAGTGGTCTGGAAATGAGGACTTTATAATTAAATTTGGTAAGGTTAAACTGTGGTTTTCTGCAGATCAGGCTTTATGTGGTACCTACTGAGTGCGTCAAAATGAGTCTATATGAGGGAAAGGGTTAAATAGGTAAAGCATCCACTTTATGTTATTTCTTGTAACAGTATGTATGATCTACCTTTCATTTACATGCATGGTCAAAACAGGTCCCTGAAATTAAGAATACAATAATTGCCTACTTATATATATATTTAATTATGTAATTCTGTGTTAATTACGATAATTAAGTACAATTTCACTTAGATGATGCTGAAGCAAGTGTAAAAAATAACGGCAATTTCCGCTGGTTTTCTTTGCAGCAATTAATCAGAATCCTATGCAATATTTAATTCATCTATTTCCTGTAACGCAATGCATAAACCTGTCAAAGTCTTCATTTTCATTCAATCAACAGCCACTGCAAAAAAAAAAAAAAAAGGTAAGATTTCCAGACGAAATAAATCAAGGCCTTGTAGATTCCGTATGAAGAAATGTTCCTGAGGCAGATTTTGTCTGTTGGCCTACCAATCCCGATGCTCCGAGATTCTGCTTTGTATCAGACCCACGCCAAAAAGTCTTGACTATGGCTGACAGTAATTTGAAGGTGAGTCTTGCAGGCTGCCGCTTCCATACAAAAACCTCTTCACCAGTGGAACCTCATAATTCAAATGTCTCCATCATATACAGATTAGAGATACTGCGTGTAAGCAAAAAAGTGAACTGACAGACTTCAAATTTTGTTTCAATATAGGAGGAGACCTTGCTTAAATCAACCCTTGAAGGATCCAATTTAAGTTAATCAGAAAATGACCTTTACAACACTCTCCATTATAACACACTCCAATACAACATGCTCCATTATTACACACTCCATCAAAACATGCTCTAATATAAGTTATCCAATTTCACATTATCTGGAGTTGACCCTAATTATAGCATTATAATAGAGCTGCACTACCCCATATATAGCAACTACCAAAAATATAGCATCATAATGGAGCTGCACTACCAAAAATATAGCATTATAATGGAGCTGCCTACCAAAAATATAGCATTATAATGGAGCTGCACTACCAAAAATATAGCATCATAATGGAGCTGCACTACCAAAAATATAGCATTATAATGGCGCTGCACTACCCCTAAACATAGCATTATAATGGAGCTGCACTACCCCTAAATATAGCATTACAATGGAGCTGCACTACCAAAAATATAGCATTATAATGGAGCTGCACTACCAAAATTATTGCATTACAATGGAGCTGCACTACCAAAAATATAGCATTATAATGAAACTGCACTTCCCCTAAATATAGCATTACAATGGAGCTGCACTACCAAAAATATAGGATTATAATGGAGCTGCACTATCCCAAATATAGCTGCACTGTATAATTGAAAGGACACTGAGTCTGATAAATATATGCTACTAATCTAAATAAACATCAGCAGGGGTCTAAAACACACGGAGAAAATTATAGCACTGAGTTTAGCTCTGTAAACAAAAAACTTCTCAATATCCTAGGGAAATCTCTGTGCTCATTATTCACTGTTTTATATATGCACTTATGAAAAGCAGCGAGTACTGAACTTTTCAGCCCTCTGTTAACTGGGTAATTTCAGAATTTAGGCAACAGTAAAATCTTATTCTCTTAATTACTCAATCGAAACAATCAGTTCCAAATTCTATGAGAATTTTGAGCTCAATTTTTCCAGTTGTTTGAAATATATATAACTGAGCAATATTTCGTTGTATTCAAAATAACAAGTAATTCATGTATAAACAATATACAGTAATATTTAACCACCGATTCTGAGAGAAATATAAATAAATGGTAATTATGAATTTTTAAAAATTGGCAGAAAGTCCTATCACGTTTACTGAGAACAATTATTTGCCAGTGATTTTAATTGGCAAATTCTCTTATGTAGTGACTGGCAAATGCTTACAAACAATAAATCAGAAACTCCACTTTCCAGTGGATTGGAGACCCCACTTTACAATAAATTGGAGACCCCACCTTACAATAAATAAGACCCCACTTTACAATAAATCTGAGACCCCACTTTACCATAAATAAGACCCCACTTTACAATAAATCTGAGACTCCACTTTACCATAAATAAGACCCCACTTTACAATAAATCTGAGACTCCACTTTACCATAAATAAGACCCCACTTTACAATAAATCTGAGACTCCACTTTACAATAAATAAGACCCCACTTTACAATAAATCAAAGACTCCACTTTACAATAAATAAGACTCCACTTTACAATAAATTGGAGACTCCACTTTACAATAAATAAGACCCCACTTTACAATAAATCAGAGACTCCTCTTTACAATAAATTGGAGACTCCACTTTACAATAAATTGGAGACTCCACTTTACAATAAATAAGACCCCACTTTACAATAAATTGGAGACTCCACTTTACTATAAATAAGACCCCACTTTACAATAAATTGGAGACTCCACTTTACAATAAATAAGACTCCTCTTTACAATAAATTGGAGACTCCTCTTTACAATAAATTGGAGACTCCACTTTACAATAAATTGGAGACTTCACTTTACAATAAATCTGAGACTCAACAGAATGGTGGTATTTGAATCACAGAGACATTCTGACATATCCTCTTCTGGTAAGTTTTCATATATTGCTCAGAATCTACAGATTCATTGGTTCAGTCACCATTCAAAGTTCAGTACATGAATTAATTAATTGGAAAGGGTTAAATTTTTTTAAACATAAATATTCTGTATCAAAATCGTACACAATTTGAAATATTAAAGATGCCACTTTATTACCTTAAAGCAATGCATATGCATGAAACAAGACATACACAGCAAACCCTAAGATCTTACAAAGTACTGCTTACCTCTCAGCTAAATTATAGAAAATGCTGAACTAAAAAAAATAAATATCCTTTTTCACACAGTTTTCACAGTTTTACATTAACCCACTGTGGGATTCTGCTTTTATTGAACTAGAACACAGAGTCGTCCTCTCGCCGTTATTTGTATGCAATAACATACGCTGGAGCTCTGTGATCAGACTAGAAAATCCAATAGCCTTATTTTTCCGCTAGTTTATGCACAGCGAACGCATACAACACGGGAGGGGACAGACCATCGGCCGTCATAATTATCCAAGAATTAGACCTAATTTTGGTCTCTCTGTTGTGCAATATCTGTGAAAAAAATATCAATAAAAGAAAAATAGACTGACGGGTATCTAATATTTTCTGATCCTAATCAGCTATTGCCACCAATGGTAGAGTAGTTAATTCAGACGCTTCGTTTGATTAGCCTAATGTCGTTTTGAACATCAATTACTGGTCAATTAACAATGGTTATTCATTCTGAACTATCCTTTCTAGAATAATCAATGAGATGGATAATGGGATCTCGGATGGGAGATGGAATTTTTTCCTGAATCAAGAAAAGGAAATAAGAAGTTTTCATCTAGATGCTGAGATTCAACATTTACAATGTGACATAAAATGGCATTCTATTTTCAAATCTGTTGACATGAATTTGAGAATATAGCTCACAGCTTAAGAATAAAAAAGCAAATTGAAATTTTCCCCATATAAATGAAAGGGAACAAAAATAAGTAAAACAAATAAAGTGAAAATCAATTTGTTCTTTTGTTGAATAGGACACATGTGCCACCTGCTGAAAGAAGTGTGAAGAAAAAAGTATGACAGACAAAGAGTGATAGAAAGGCAGACAGACGATAGAGAAGTGATCTCTATGTGTCACCAATTCTTATATATCCTACACTACCTCAGTTTTATGTTTAAAGCATTTCTATTGTTTACTTGGGTTTAATAAATCAATAATTTGGGGATTTTTGCGCACTTGAGACAGATGTAGTGCTGCCACACACTGATCTTTAGTACTAAAGCAAAACAGTGACATATTAAGTCGATGTATTTATTTAAAAAAAAAAAATTTCTTATACCATATCCTTAATTCTCATAATTCTCACTAGATAAACATCCATGCCACACGCAGACAAAAAAAAACAAAAAACCAACAACAAAAAAACAAACAAAAAAAACAGCAAAGTTTTGGAGAGGACACAATTAAAAGAAACAAGTTTCACTTAAGAAGGATAGATTGAGTTGTGGCACTTGACTGAAAACCCCTGGCAAATTAAAGTATTGTATCCTTATTAGCCATATTCAATACTTTGCCACTGGATGGTAATATTTCTATGAAAAGTTACCTTAAAGACATTCACTAAGACAGAGTTTTTTCAAGTTTCATTAAGTTTTGGGGAGTTTTAACATTGAAGCCTATGAGAAATACATATTTTCTGTGACTATGAAAAACTGAATTAAAATTCCAAGAAAAATTTGCGGTAGTAAGATTCATAACATGATTCTGTTTCAAATTTCATAAAGAAATCTAAACTTTGCCACAGAAAAATGAAGAAAGTCACTTTTTTTAATAATCAGGGAAGATAATTCAGGAAACAAAATCATTAAAGGGAGGTAATAAAAAAACACTTCTGTCACTATTTCGTCAATTTGCCACTAAAATTTCCATTATTTGTCATTTTATGGGTTTAAATTGCGAAGTTGTATACATGACAGGGTTGCCACAGAGCTGAAGAAATAAAATTCCCTGACTATTCCCTGACTTTTCCCTGACTCAGCCCTACTTTTCACTGACCAATACAACCACAATTTTTTGGCCTCCTCCTCCCCTTCAGCCGTCCAATCCTCCCATCTACATTTTTATTGTTTTAGAATAATAACCTTAACAAATTTCAAATAAATCAGAATTCCTTTTCATGGTTATATTAGTCAGTGGTAATAGTACAGATACTATTAAATGATTTTCTTACAAGGTAGTAATACTTCAGTCAATCTTACACATTAAGCAACATTTACATGTAAGCTATGGACACTATATCAACATAAATGGTCACAAAAGCATTTAAAATCATCATGATTATACATGTACATACAGTCATGTCATACACCTCTAATGTTAAAACAAAAATAACTCTGATAAACAGTGTGCACAATAAAATCTCAGTGAGTTGACTTAACCTATCAGTCTAACATCCCAAACCTTTTAAGGTTTCATGCTTAGGAATGTTTTTATATTATTAAATAATCAATGTTTGAAAGTAATACTTATAAATACTGTTTGAAGACTGCCATAGCCACTGAAAAATTCAAAACATCAACTCAGACTTTCATTTTTCCCTGACTTTTCCCTGACTTTTCTAAAATGTATTTTTTCACTGACCATTTTTCAAAATTCCCTGACAATTCACTGACCTTGAAAAAAAATCATTTTTCCCTGACTTTTCAAGGTATGTGGCAACCCTGCATGACTTTGATAAAAATGAAAGCTTTTAGGGTGCTAATACCTTACAAGAGGAACTACAGTAAAAACGGCAATACTGACTGTGAGCAGTACCATTAAAGGGTGTCTTAATGCTAGGCATTTTGCAGATTTATGTAGGAGTTATGTAATATGGGCTACCTGGCCAAATAAAGAGGTCATGGGAACAAGCAGCAACACTTTTAACATTCAGATGCTGTTAATGGCTACCAGGAATTATTTTGGCTAACCAGTATAAACAATAATTAAGTGTCAAACTGTCAGACATTTAGTTAGAGGGTAGCCATATATCTCACAATTATACAAAAATGTGTTAAGGTATTTTATAGTCTAAGTGCCATGCTGTGGGCACGTTCATGGACTTCATGCATTACAGGGCTATTAATATCTATTCATCAATCTCCCTGGGGAGTCTTACACTCTGCTTATGGCAGCGCATATTATGGCGCCATGAAATTATTTGGCCCTCTGAAAAATCATGGTCCTTCAAATGCTTAAAAAGACTTCTGTGCAGATGAAACCATACATTGACTTGGGGTTACAGGCTCTTTTGCTCAAAGTCTAAAAAGGCTTGCATTAACTATAAAATTCCCATAATCACATGATGGACCATGATCAAAATATAATGATGGATGGATTACCTTAACAATGTACTAAATGGAGTTTAAATTTATGGGTTAATTTATTTGTGGCTTAAAGTCCCAGGAGATGCAAAGTCTACAAATGAACGTTTTTTGTGCGGGTTAATATTTGTAAATAAAAACATCAATGAAAATTAGTCCCCCCTCCCCCAGCAAAAATTAATGATTTTACAGTAAATAAAGCAAACTCAGAAAACCCAGTTATTGTGAATTCAGCATATAATCTAGATTACTGAGAGCCTCAATTAGGACAACATATCTAGAAACTAACGAGGTATTGTTGTGTGCGTTGTATCGATAATTCACTGGCACAAATGATGGAATGTCCACATCTCGGTAAAAAAACAACATAAATGAACATATCAAGATCTATATTCATACTGACTTGTAAAGATTGAGACTGGATAATCAAAGTGCTAAAAGGCTGTAAAGCAATTAGAAAACAGGAGAGAAGAATTATGTGCTACAGTGTATCAAATACATCTATATTTATTGCTTTCTGCTTATCAAATCATAATGTTTTCTCTCTTAAACAGCAGGTTTCAATATGAACTATTTTTGACCTCATAACTACTCTTGCACAGTGATACATCAATGTTAAAAATGATACTCCAAGACTTTAGTAACTGTTTTCAGTTATAATTCTTAAAGCCTGTATCACACATGTGCTTTGCAGTCAAAAGTTATAAACTGATCTGTCTGTCTCTTAGCAGGACGGTGATCACACTTCTTGTTTTCTTTTTTTTTTTCGCACAAAAAGTTAGCTTCTTTTATTCTTAATAATATCAATGCTATTAATCATAATTATCCTATTAAGGACAAACTTAATGCTCTTCTTAGTATTTATTCTAAAGTCTACAACCCTGGATTGTCTTTCTTATTTATCTCTCAAATAACTTTAGTCCCACATGAAGCTACCTACTGTGAAATAAGACAGTAGTTCAGCAAAAAAATTGATTTTAGATAACGGAATATAGATTAATCAAAATCAATTTGTTCTGTTGGCCATATTTTCAATTATCATTAAGCGAATGCATGAGCATATAAGCATTGTGAGCACGGAGAAATACCTTGACTGAAATCAATAGACACCCTTGTGTCAATAGTGACTGAGAGAAATTAATCGCAACCACAGGGGATGTAGAAATTAAGTGATCAATATCTTGAAAAATGAAAACAAACTTTTTCTCCATAGTACCTTTCATAAAACTATTCTTCTTAACCAGGAATTTATCAAATTTAAGATTGCGGAGAGAAGAAAAATAAATAAAAAAAGTTCTGATTGATCAGATTGATCTTTTTATGAATAATATATAAAAATAGTGATAGTGATTTTCTTTTTTTTTAATAAAGGTGCATTTGTTGTGCCCTATAATGGCTTAATGATTGATTTAACCTTGACCTCATATAGCCTCATTTTGATCAGGGTCTTCTCTGGTTGCTCATACAATATTGTTGCTCAGTTGATATGACTATGAAAAACCCACTGTTTCATAAGTACCTTTTAAAGTTAAGTAAATTAATGTTAAACAAGTCATTGTGCTTGAATGTTCATGAGGTAAAATGGTTAAATTCAATACTGTGTTCAATATTCAACTCCAACCCAATATGTCGACCTCACAGAACTGGAGACACTGCATGGATTACTTCCCTTGATATAGTAAATCAAAGCACTAATGGTACTGAGAGACTGTTGGTAGGATTTACACGAAACATAGCTATAATTCTAAATCCAGAGCTTCAGCATGCAGCAGGGTAAACTGAATTTGATAGAGGCAAAGGTCATTTGATGCCAAAAACTCTGCATGTTTTTCTGCAACTCTAACTATTAGTAAGTCAGCAGAACTTGCTCTTTGTTTTAAGATAACTTCACTGACAGTCTCTCAGAGCCTTGAGCACTTTGATATGTTTCAGAATGGTCAGGTCATAACCAGTTACTTCAGTGGTACAGAATCACATTGCATTGATACACTATTGAACATGTAGTGACACAGTGCACTTAAATGACTACAGTTATTACGCAAATCAGCAATGCCTGTTTATGATTTCCGCTCATAAGACTGATAGCAGCTAGTCTACATACGGCCACCAGAGTGCAGAGGGTTTAAGACATCTGCGCAGTGTGAGATGTGTATAGATCCAGTCTGAAACTTGGTACTTACAGGGGCTGGTTTTGCCACGGCCAGTTGCCTCTCTATCAGAAGCCTCTCTTTCGCAGCTTGTTTGATGATGGACACAAGCTCTTCCTTCTCCTCATACATCTCGGAGTTCTGAAAAATAAGAAAAAAGGTTGCCATGGTTACTAATTGAGTCAACAATAAAGGGTTAGTAAGCAACACAGATGGGTAATTTGGAATAAACAAGTCTTCCATATGTTACAAATACATGTATGATGATTAAAATCAGACTTTAAAAGAAAAATAAAAAAAAAACATAATCACTACAAAATGAATTCAAAATCCAAAATGGGAAATCATGTGATCAATGGGTTACCTGGATTACACAATTAAACACATAGGTTGGTTTCTTTTTAATGTCCCACCAACAGTATTTCAGTCATTTGAACAGTATGTCTACTTGAGACAGATATATTGCTGCCACACTGCAGTATCACACCACAGACATGTGGCATGATACCACACCCAGTCACATTATCCCGACACCGTGCCAATCAGTCCTGTAACTATCTATATGCAGGCACCAAGCAAGGGAGTTTACCAATACTATTATTACGACTTTGGTGTGTCGCGATCGGGGATCGATGCTCTAAGCACTCGGCCACTGGTACCAGTACAAAGTTTAGAGAAACCCCAGTTTGCAGCTTTTGTGAGGAATGATAAGTAGACAGTTCAACTGCAAAGGAATATGACAGATTTTGTATGCCATTAGTGCCATGCCGAAGACTGCTAAAAGGAACATGTCTGGCCATAATGACACTCAAAACTGAGGACAAATCTAAATGTTTTTACACATGAATCATGCAGCAGATTCTGTTCCAATCCACACGCAGACTTTGATGAACTGTACTAACCCACTGTTCCTGAAAATAATCATTTAAGACTAGACAGGAAGTCATTTTATTCTGTGTTTGCAGCTACTTTAAGAAGGCATGCTCATACACTGTTTTGTACTTTACAAAAACTCTATTGTGTAGAACTAATATTGTACAAAGCAACAATGACAGCCTGTGAGACATAAAGCTGAAGTATGAAATTTGAGCAGTGTTCCTGAACGAAAAAAATCTCACTCAAAATCAAGCTAAAGCTTTAAGTTTGAGTAATACGATGTGTTCTCAAACACTGTCCCAAGCATATTTGGGTACAAAATTTGAATTAGCTGAGAATGTGCTCAAATTGTGTTGAGACTTGACTATTTGAGCTTAACGTCGGTTCAACAGTATTTCAGTCATATAGCGACGTCCAGCTAATTACAGATTGAGGAAGACCCCGAATGCACGGAGGCATCCGGGTAGAACCACTGACCTACGCCAGCTGGAAAAAATGTGTTGTAAAGACAGTTCATTGATAAAACTAAGTTGAGCATAAAAAGAGTTTGAGTTTAAGTATGAATATGATTTTCAATACATTCAAGAATTTTGGGTTTGAACTGTTTCAGGATTTTCGGTGATGCCTATTTTGTGCGTTTTGACGCATTATAAGATGAAATTTTCCTAAAATTTTACACCATTGCACCACCAATGATGCAATTTTAACTCGCTTGAAACTTTCCTTTTCATTTTCTGAAAATTGAATACTAAAAACATAACAGACAACTGTTATCGCCCATGTATAGTGAGCACTACGATTTAAAATCTTGGAAAAAGTATATTTCCCCTTCATGGAGACCGCCATCTTTACAAGATTGGTCATATAAAAGTAACTAATTATAAAACATAGTTCAAGACATATTAATAAGAATTTAAACTAATCATGTCCCCAAAAAAATCCAAAATGACCCCAAAATGCTAACCATTAAGGACACAAAAAAAATTTTTTCATTCAAGAACACGGCTCAAAATAAGAAAGTCAAAATTACACCCTGCTGGTTGCTGAGAGAATACAAATATTCTGAGAATGCTGGGCCTGTTGTTGGTGACAGACATTGCGTAACAAGACATGTACAACTTGGAACCGCGTCACAGCGCTCACACCGGCACAGACAGGAGGGTGATTGTTATAGCCCCGGGGTGAAAATAAAATACAGAGAGGCGACTGAAAGTGACTTGGCAGCGCTGCCAGTGACTCCTGTGTCAGACATAATGTCTTTCTAAAGCGGAGACGTGTCAACTGTGGACTATCCCCGACACCTCGCTACCACGGAGACAGTCTTCTTAGTAAAACAGCCAGGACACATGGATTCATCAGAGAAAAAAACAAAAATTCCACAAACTCTGCCAAAATTTGGACGCTTTCCTATCAAGCAATCGGTTTTCATCCATTGCCATGCATATTTTATAAATCAGTATATTGGTACCCTTGCAAGATAATGTCCTGGTAGAAGAACAATCACCTTAATGTGGGCCTGTCACCATGGCAACTGTAGACCTATTATCTCAGCATAAATGATGGTTTGGATTTTTATCACAAAAGTGCTGATCAACTGCTTCGTTAGCTCTTTTTAATATTTGCCCTTAAAAGTTGACATCCTCATCAGAACATTACTGACTACTAGTGATTTTCAAATGGTTAATTTAAGGTAACCCATCTATCACTTAATGGTAATCATGGTCCTTCAAATGCTTGAAAAGACTTCAGTGCAGATGAGAGTATTCACTGACTTGGAATTGTAGACTCTTTTACTCAAAGTCTGTAAAGGCTTGCATTTATTGTTCCCATGATTACTTGATGTACCATGATCTCAATCTAATGATGGATAGATTACCTTAAAACCCAAGATTTCTGTTAGAAAAAAACCCTCAAGAATCAAAGACCTAAACCATGAGATAAGCTATTTGGTGAAATATCATATTATCTCAGCAAAAATCCTCTGAGGTGCGCGCCAGAATGAGAGTTCAGTGTAAAACGATGGAAAACAACCATAAATAGAATATAATAATTTTGAAGGGAATATATTGATGTATTCAAGAATATAATATAATAGTCCCAGAGTGAGAAAAGTGTGCAGCCGGACTGGGACTCAAACCTGGGCCTTTCGCTTACAGGGTGAATGCTCTTCCGACTGAGTTACCCGGCCGCATACACACCTTAATAGATAAAAATAGCCAGAAAGTTGTCGATCAGTTTACACAACTTCATGCAGTAGCTACTTCCCTGATTTGAACATACACGTACACCGCCTTTTTCTCCTAATATTGCGTTTGAGCCGAGAGTAGACACGATTTTCTTCACACCCTTATTTGAGTAGTGAATATGTTGGGTTTTAATAGGTCTTTAATAGGATACATCAGTACAAATCTGTGGAATCACAGTGACCCCCAGTCTCAACAGCACTTTGATAATTTGCTGATAACAGTCCATTTCCTGGTCAGTGTTAATGGCATGTTTAATATCTCTGACTCATCGAACTGATAACAAGAACATCAAATATATCCAGCCTCAACATAATAATTCCTTTCGTTATATTTGTCAGAAAAGCATTTCATGCGTTGCCATTAGGGGAAAAAAACATTATTTATATGACCATTGTGTCTAATACTAAGGGACTATTTAGGATAAATGTCAAAGCGCGTGGAAATAAAAAGGAACAATATGGGTTCATAAAACACAATTCACTTGTCGGGCATAACTCCTCTGGGCTACATCCAAGGGATGTCAATAACTTATGTTTATTTCACTCCGAAATGTAGAACAACATAGATCAACAAGCACTATCTACATTTGAGATTTGTCCCCAGTCACTGATCGGTCAATTTAAATCAGCAATTTATACCTGGTATTGCTGATCCTCTATTGAAAGGACTTCCTTAATGAAGTAAGCATGCAAAATATCAAGCCTCAGTGAGTTATACTCTGGGTAAAAAAAAAAGTAAAGGGAGATAATTAAAAAATGATTCCAGGTAGAGTTTTGGTTCTTGCTAAATGCACTTCTCCAAGTCACCAGCTTTGTATACTTTAAATTTCAGTTCAATACCTAAGTTATGGCCAAGATTAAAGTTGTCTGCAGACATTTATTTATTTTACGTTGATTTGGAAACAAGATCCTTTTCAATGGTTCCTCCAGAATTGGACCAGTATTTTGCACCTGGGAAGTTCATGAAAAATCCTTGCTACCAAAGATGGGAAATTGGTGCCCTTAGCTCGACAGTTGTTTTCAGGAACAGATTTGTACAGATTTGAAAGTCTAAAAATGATTTTGCAGGGATCAGAAAAACATTTACCCAAATAAACACACACTGTGACTGGTGTGGATTAAACAGAAAGGCAATTAATCAAGACAAAATATTAATGTAAGGCAATAGGGGAATTTATTAAGAATCATGGGGTACTTAATTGTGTATATTTAACTTAACCCTTATCCTGCTGAATTTGTCAAATGGACTTAGCCGGCACCTTTTTTTGAACTATCCATTATCAATTTTAGGGATAACAAGATGAAAACTTGTAGTTGGTCAGCCAACAACAAATGTGCAGGCTGGCTTGGCTCTTTACTGGTGGCAAAGGTTAGCACTTACGGTTCCAGCTGGGTAAGGGTTAATATGAAGGAAATTACCTGTAAATCAGTGATGAATTTATCCATTTTTATTTAATCCTTGCTCAAATCCACAGTAAACACTAGGATATCCACAGAATAATGTTATAGTGAAAAGTAAATGAAATATTCATGATTTCATACCTTTTCCTTTTTAAATCCACAAATCCTTTTTAATTAAAAAACTGCCATTTCATTATTGTTAATCCAAATTTCCTAATTTACAGTCCAGAAAAATACTGACATTTAAATACCTGCTACAAATATGAAAAATAATCATAATGGTGACCAGTATCTGCATATGACCAGTATCTATATATGACCAGCATCTAGATGACCATGGTCTGTATATGACCAGCATCTAGATGACCCTGGTCTGTTTATGACCAGTTTCTAGATGACAATGGTCTGTATATGACCAGCATCTAGATGACCATGGTCTATATATGACCAGCATCTAGATGACCATGGTCTGTATATGACCTGCATCTAGATGACCATGGTCTATGTATGAACAGTATCTATATATGACCATGGTCTGTATATGACCAGCATCTAGATGACCATGGTCTGTATATGACCTGCATCTAGATGACCATGGTCTGTATATGACCTGCATCTAGATGACCACGGTCTGTATATGACCTGCATCTAGATAAGCATGGTCTGTATATGACCAGCATCTAGATGACCATGGTCTGTATATGACCAGCATCTAGATGACCATGGTCTGTATATGACCAGCATCTAGATGACCATGGTCTGTATATGACCTGCATCTAGATAAGCATGGTCTATATATGACTAGTATCAAGATGTCCATGGCCTAAATAGGAACAGCATCAGGATGACCATGGTCTATATAGGACCAATGTAAATGACCATGGTCTGTATATGATCTGCATGTAGATGACCATGGTCTGTATATGACCAGTATCTAGATGACCATGGTCTGTATATGACCAGTTTCTAGAAGACCATGATCTGTTTATGATCTGTTTCTAGATGACCATGGTCTGTATATAACCAGTTTCTCTAGATGACCATGGTCTGTTTATGACCAGCATGTAGATGACCATGGTCTATATATGACCAGTATCTAAAGATTACCAGTATCTCTATTATAAATCGGCCTACAAGTAATCAGTGACTTAATATCCACTTTTTACCAAGGAGGTAACACTATTAATCCTGTTCAGCCTGAAACCTCCTCTCTGTCTGATCTAATTTTTCAATAGTTTAACATGACGTTAGTAGGCAAGGACTACCTGAGATAATTTATCACATATAATGTCTATTATTTATATGATCATGACATCATGTCTATACAAGTTACACCCACCTGCCCTTGCATTATCTCCGTGTATACCCGATAGTTAAAAATATCTTATGAAATTCCCACCACCCTGATAAGCAGTTTCATTTCATTAAACTTCCCTATAAACTGTGCGGAGATTAGTCTACAGAAAAATATTGCGCAATACTTTTTATTTCATTTCCTACCATCTTATTCCTCCACACACACACACACACTGTAATCCTTTATTGTTTGGTAGCGTTAACCCACAGAAAAACTTAATAGATCAAATGGAATGGGAAGATAGATGGTATTCCTTCTTTGTCACATTAGAATTGATGAGCAGCAAACATTATAAAAGTATCAAAACATTATATATCTCTCTGATCAGGTTTAAACCCTTTCCCTTATAGAGGAAACCATGAAAAGACCTATGCGAACAGCATAAAACCAGATCAGCCTGCAAGTAACTCACAGGCTGATCAGGTTTTATGCTGTTCGCTGCTCCTCAGTGGTCTGGAAATGAGGACTTTATAATTAAATTTGGTAAGGTTTAACTGTGGTTTTCTGCAGATCAGGCTTTATGTGGTACCTATTGAGTGCGTCAAAATGAGTCTATATGAGGGAAAGGGTTAAAACTCATCACAAAAGTCATTTGCTTGATAAACCGCCCTCGTGATAGCGGTAAATTTACATCTACCGTAGATTGTTTACATATGAACTTCCTATATATGTATCCCACAGTGTGAGTGAGGCCATATCAGTGCTTCTTAATGAATCTACCTGTCAGCACTTCTAATGACTAACACTAGTTATGCATTAAATTAATGCGTGAACATGTTTGTTTGACACTTGAGTAACAATGTCATCTGCCACTTTGAATAGATAATGTCTGAGCCCCTAAGATGTAGATATGCACAGAACAGAACAGAACAAACTTTTATTTTCATCCAAGTATAATAGTGTTGTAGTTTGCGTTCCCACTCAGGTGTATTGTGCATGGTGCTGCGGTTTCTGACAGAGAATGCCTTTAAGGCCCAGCACCTCTAATTTCAGTTCTCTTGGACTTTTTCTGTCTGGAATGCCCTACCTTCGCACCTCTAGACAGGTGCGCCTACACACAGAGACAGATGCGGATACTAGGGTCCATATGCGCTACCCTAACTTGTTTCGAATAGACTCAATGGTTCTTTAACATGCCCAAGGTATAGAAGCGATACAGGCAAAGCACCTTAACCACTGTCTGAATGAACCAGAGCTAGGCTTCTAGTAAGGCAGGGAACACTGAAAAAGTGTCCCAGAAATTTTCCAAGGTTCTACCAGGATTTGAACCCCTGATTTCAGGATTAGCTGTCCAGCCCCTTACCACTGAGCCACAACTCCACCTTTAGTATGGAGAGAAATGTTAAAAGAAACAAACAAAGTACAAACATTTGTTCCAGTTTGGGATAACAAGCATATTGTGTTAATTCATTGACCACAACAGTTAATTAAAAGGACAGAATTTTTTGTTAAAAAAACCCGTCCAAAAAAAAACAACAACAATATATTTATAAGAGAAAGAGGAAAGAAAGATAAGTAGAGAAAAAGACTAACCAGAGTTAGAAATGGGTATAAATCATGCATTGCGGTGGACAGCGAGGATACAATACACTGAGAAGTACATTAATTAAGTACAAGTACATAGTTACAAATTAGTCCTTGACAATGTTCGAAAGCAAAGGTGTCATGAGCAAGTAACATTTTAAAATGTAATTAACTTATTAATATTATATATGAAAATGTTTTTGATCTGTTCTGTTCTTTAGTCATTATGTTGTAAAGTTCATTGGTAATATTTTAGTCCAATTAGTGTATAAATTATCTTGTGAATACATCAATTAATGAATAATTTATTGTAAAATTTCACAATATCGGCCCACTCACATATTTTAAGATCCAAAGCAAAATCACCCACAGTATCAGATTAAATGATTTACATCAAAATTACCAGATTAAATTTTCACATTACTTTACAGCCTAACTGTTTTTCACTGCAAAAAAAACCCCCCTGAAATCGTCCAAAAAAACAACAAACATAATTCCTCATTTCCCATATTAACACACCCTCAACATTTACTTGTGAAACTCAAATCGTATATCTGAGAGTGTTAATTTCCAATAAAAACACACATTATGTTTCATTTAATCTCAGATATGTTTAATAATCCCAAACTTAAACATGTAGTTCATTCCCTATAAAATACAGATTTTATCCAGCCCTTGTTAACAGTAAGAATATCATCCAGTTCGAAAGATTTTTTCAAAATCCATACAATTCAACCTAATTTTACCAATCAATTGACAAACTTTTGAGTTGTTTTTTCTGAAATCCATATAATTCAACCTAATTTTACCAATCAAATGATATAAGTGTCAACACTACACGATACATACACATTCTGCTTCAAAATGTAAACACTGAAGTCTCTATAAGGTTATCAGATAAGACAAATATAGTCATGGGGTCCTTCATCAATGTACCTGGGTGTTCATGAGTGTACTGCACTTTACTGTACTTCAGATAAAGGTAACAAAAACTCAACAGCATTTTGCTTAATTGTTATCTTGTTCCAGTGTGGCCATACCACGTGGTAATGACGTCATTTTTAGCTAGCGCATAAAGCATATTTTGCATCGAATCAGAAGGAAAAACTGTTATAATAGTATATAGCTCATGTGAAGTGGAAAATTATACCCCACACATAGGTTCCAGTGATCTCTTTTCAGATGTACAGTTTTTCCTAACATTCAGAAAAACTTTTCAAGATTGTGACATTTTGTTTGTTAACACGTAAAGCATATTAATAATAATGTTTTCCCGAATGTTTGGAAATACTAAACATCTGACACAAGAATCATTAGAAAAAGGTTTGATGGATGGACGGACAGACGACGGAAAAGTGAGCCTTACAGCAGGTGAAACAAAAGAAGTAGTTTTTACTGTATAAAATGATGAAATCAGAGTCATAAAACCATGATGAAGACAAAATATATAGTGTGACAGTTTCTTTTAAATTTCTAATTCTTAACTGACATTCTCCATTAGGGATATAATGATGTGTAACAAATGAACATCAATGTAGAAGGAAAGAACCTGTAAATCACATCAACACATTTCTAATGCTCAGTTAGACTGACTGTAGACTATTATATTTAGGTATAGAGTAGATACAGGTCATTATTTTGAACCATATTCATTTAATTAACCCTTTACTTCATACAGACTCATTTTGACGCAATGGCAAACAGAGCAGACCCTGATCAGACTGCTCATACAATATTGTGGCTCAGTTTATACACAGTCTGTGTGGCAAAGAAAAATTCATGATTTCATAAACCATCTTAAGTTCAGTTCATTAATATTCATTAAGCCATAAATATGCCCATGAATATTCATGAGGTAATGGTTTTAATTCATACGTAAGCACTATCAGTGTTCACATCTGTCTTGAAAGATCTCCAAATAGTTAGACTATCTTTTATTTCTTCTTATATTCTATCTTTGCTTGACTTAAGCCTATTTAAAAGATTTTTACATCTGAAATAACACAAATACTTAATAATGTTAAGATAATTAGTATAGCATACTTTTCTAAAGGCAAGACGTAACAGTTCAGTATCAGTAAACATAATGTAAGCCCACATAAAAAGGAAACACAGTTAGTGATACGTTAATAAAGGCTCTGCCCTAAAAGAAAGATCAATTATCACAATAAATGAGGGTGCCCCTATATAATAATACTTAGTACTGCAACATTAGTTGAATTTATCTCATCCTAAACTTAAAATAGCAACATTCCTTCTAGAAATACCCATCCACAAGGTTTTAAGCCAATATATATAAGTTTCATTGAGTTTAATACAATTAAATGCTCAAAAACGTTAAAAAGTCATGTGATCAACCTGTAAGCAAATTACCATCTTAACATGGTACAGGATAAAACAGGATAAAACATAAACAGCCTATGAGCTGATCCGATTTTATACCAACTGCAAAGGTCATATCCTACGAGATAACCAGGTAATAGATTAATTATAAACCTTCTATCTCATTCCAATCAGTTACTTATATCTCATATAGACGAAACTCTCCGCTATATTCTTGTACATTTACCGCTACTCCTTAGCACAGAGCACCAAAACGGATATAACTAAGACATTAAAAAGACAAAAGAAATAAAGAACGGTCATCTTCATTTTCTCCCTATAATGGAGGAGAAAATCCCATCGTCTTAGCTGTCAGCAGCACTATATATCTTGACAAAAAAACAATTTCCCCATCATCACACAGGGGCAGACTGTCCGAGGTCGTGATAGACGAGCACTGTCAGAGATCTGCAGCGAGGTGTATCGTCCAATAAACAAATGGCAGGGCATTTGTCATTAATATCAATATAGAATTCTGCTTGGACTTTTTTTCCTATGAAAGGCATTACTAAAATGGTCTTTGCCAGCCAATCCGTCTGAAATTAGTCAGACGATTAGATTTTTGACAGTCTAGTGCGGATTGAAGAGTCTGAGAAGAGAAAATAATGTTGAAGCCTAATCAGCCTGAAAGATGCGTACAGACTGGTCTGTGACCTGGCTCAACAGGGGCAGGGAACCGACAAGATGGTCGGGCTATTGATCAATAACACCTCTGTTAACACTGAACCAAATTCCTATCATGACCAATTTATAAAATTCATTCTCAAGAAAAGCATTTTATGCCTCAACTTAGAATTTGAAATTACAGAGATTTACAAAGCAATTTAAATCTCCACCGTTGACCGTGCAAGACGATGACTATGATTTGTTACTTTTGCTAGGTTTACCTGTATTGTGTGTGCATTTAGCACTAAGTTTTAAAACAAGAAAGGTGGCAAAAATGACCAATGGCAAGCAGACCAGAGACATCATCATAAATGATGCTGGTACCCTGATACAACATTTGTAAATTAATTAATCAATTCTGACAGAATATAAAAAATATAATTATACTTTATTTTTTTACAAATGACACCCAGTAGTAATCATAGTGCAGCTGTTCAATAAACCATATCACTCTAAAATGAGACTTAAACCAACCTTAATCAACAAACATTCCCCTAACACATTATCTAGATGCTTGTGTAAAATTCCACACATTGTTCAGCAGGGAAATAAACATATGAAATTTTTCCCCAGCCACTGATTGGTAAGTTTAAATTATCAAAGTATACCAAGTATTGCCAAATGATTTATAACAATATTCTAGTATCCACAAACACTAAGAGGATGTTCTGAAATTTTGCTCAATGCATTTTTTGTATAAACCTGATGGTGAACTGACTGAGAATGTCTAGTGTTTGAACACATGAGCCCAGGAATCAGAGAAAACTGCAGTTCCTTTATGTTCTTGAGCTACAAACATTTCTGTCACGTTGTCATCTATAAACAATTCTATACAGTCTATACATGTATACAGTCACTAGTTTTCGCTAACATAAAAAAACTGTCAAATTTCTGTTGAAGACTTTTTATGGGGATTCATTATTATTATTCTAAGCAATGAGGGGTTTACAAAAAGAATGATTTTTGGAGAGATTAATTGATATTCATGGATAAATCCTAAAGTCAACAAAAATTAGTCCCCCATGAATATTAACCCTTTACTTCATGAATATTCATACACAAATTTATGAATAGATGAATATTAATTTACTGCTGAACTTAATTAAAAAAGGAATTTATTTTTCCTGTAGACTATCTAACCTAAATATTGAATGAGCAAACAGAGGAGACCCTGATCAGACAGTAACTATCAGGAGCTGTCTCCAGGTGCTGTCTGATCAGGGTCTGCTCTGTTTGCCAATGTATCAAAATGAGTTCATATGAGGTATCTTACCTCTTAATTCATGTATGGGAGAAAATGTCATCCTAAAAACCATCATAACACATTAACCATTGTAAACAATATCCTCACTAGTGTCACACTTCACATTAGGACAAACGACCTCATCTCCTACAACCAACTGTCCTTCGACAAAAGCCTGAATAAGTCTAGTATTTTAGCCTGAGGATTTCAACTCGTACAGAAACAATATATATAGTACCTGTTTTTAAATGATAGTAGGTGTAACAATGTGTTAATAATGTGTGTATATGTATCCCGCCTAAAGCAATGCACATTAAGTGTTTTTCAAATGGTTATATTAACATAAAATCTTGTATATGTCTTTTCTAGCAGGTTTACATGAAACTTATTTTGTTTATGTTTGTAAATACCACCAGTGTGACAGCATTATTTCAGATGCATAATCGTATCTGAAATGGCATCTAGCTATTTTACAGGCATTTGGGTGGAGAAAATCCCAATTTGGATGGAGAAAAAAACAACTTATGCACAAAATCAGCATTTGGGTAGAGAAAATCCCAATTTGGATGGAGAAAAAAAAACCTATGCACAAAATCAGCATTTGGGTAGAGAAAACTCCATTTTGTGTGGAGAAAAATTCAAAGTACACAATCAGCTTTGGGTGGAGAAAAAAAAGAGTACAAAATCAGCTTTTGGGTAGACCTGCTTGCTGCAAACTAGGTGGAAGGCTTTCATATATTAAAAATCCAAATGGCCCAGACCGAAAATAAAAATATGAAATAACAAGAGCTGTCCATAAGACAGCGCGCTCGACTGTTCTCAGTTGCTAAGACACAGTTTTATGGATTTCAATAGTATGGTACATATCAATGATGATATGTTCTAGTTATAGTAGAAATTATTCTATCACCTCCAATAAACAAATATGACATTTTTAATTGGTGAAATTAGCATGCAGAAGAGAATGTGGTGTGCTGATTGCCAACTCCAGTGCTAAAATTGAAATTTAATTGGTGAAATTAGCATGCAGAATCAATTTGAGAATGTGGTCGTATCCACCAACCCAGTGCTAAAACCTGAAATTTTTGATAGGTGAAATTAGCATGCAGAATTTATTTGAAGAAATACTTGACATTTCCACATATAAATTCTTAAAGAGAAAATATT